>JAMZDL010000083.1:0-136351 GCA_027579765.1 Candolleomyces efflorescens
CCAGAGAGAGATGTAGACGTACAGCAGGCATGTGTAGAGCGGCCAGCATTGCTTTCAAACACAACGGAATACCAAAATCAACCGTGGGTAAGTGTTACTTCGTTAGTCAACACCTCTGCTCCGCGCAAGGGAGCTGGCGGTTCTCGGCCACCGTACGAAAGGGAAAGGGCGGATCCAGACCCGAGGCGTGGGACTCTCTCAAGCCGACAAACGCCGAAACCGAACAACTGCCTTTGTCTCTCATGTTGCAACCCAGCCTGCCTGACACTCGCCCATATTTACCAGACTATAACGCCATTGCGCCAACTCTCGACGGCTATAATTGGGCCTCCCATCAAACTGTTAAAACGTCGAAGCTCTAGCGGACGCTGGAAACCTTCAGTCCTCGCCCGGAAACCGCCGCGATCGCTATATTCGGTCCTGGCATCCCCCAGTCGTGGCCCAAAAACCAGTTGCGATCGCTATATTCAATACTAGAAAGGCCGTCGTCGCCCAAACGAGACCACGCTTGCTCAGACTCGGGAAGGGGCGGAACGGGTGTGTAGGCATCGAAGCCAGTCTCCTGCATTAGATTCTAGCTGGAGGCTGACAGGGAGTCGACTGGGTGACCACTGACCTGGAGTGCAGTACTGCGCGTTCTCTGACTGTACGTTGGAGTCTTGGCTGTTTGTACAGCCTTCGACACTGGTGTCGACGAAGCAGGGAGGGGCCGCACGGGTGTGCAGGTATTGAGGCCAGTCTCCGGCATCAGATTTGGCCTGGAGGCTCCTGGCTGAGAGGGCGACCGAGAATGCAGTACTGTCCGTTCTCCGAATGTACAGCTTATAGATGGACAAGATACTCGGGAGTCCTCAAATGCTTTTACACAAAACCATTTAATTTGTACTCCAAAAGAGAGAGGGAGAGCAGGGGATTGAAGGGAGGTCAAACCAAGAAACCCGTTCAACAAGCTGTTCAAACGTCGGACCTCTGTTATTTCTAGCCTTCACTATCTAAATGCGGGTATTTTGTCAACGGGGAGCCCAGAGGGTCGTCCTACCGGAAAGGTTGTCAATTGATGTGCGCTCAAGAGAAAACGCCCTGGATGCAAAGTGCAGGTACGGGAACATCGTTACATCCGAGTCTCTGTCGGGGTCTGACCATATATCAAACCTCTGGGTCTGAGGCTCAGCTCTCACTGAACCGACTATCAATATCTCGAATTTAACCTCCACCAGGTTGTATTGAGTATTATTTCCAAACTTCTGGGAGCTTGAATACCTTCCTCTTTGCATAGCAGCTCGAGGTTAGATTGTAGAATTATAACCCTCGGCCCATGATGGCTGGCACGTCTCGGGCGTTGGGAGCTCAGAATGGTTTACATTCACTTTGTCTTCTTTCCCTACGTTACTGACTTTGTGACTTCATTGTATTCTTTTCTTGGAATCTTTGTAGGCTATGTGTGTGTGTGATGTACTCGGGCTCACAAGCATTCCACTCATTAGATAATGAACACGGCGTCGGCAGACACAGCGTTCAGGGCCACTGCGGCAGTCCCATTTATTCATACCGTGGCCTGGTCTTGGAGCTTCTCAAAGATGACAAGCGAGTGATTTGCGGGTGATGAGTCTCTGGTGCATGGCCGTGCATCAACAAGTCTCCATTTTTGAGTTCATTTCTCGGGATTTCACCTCTTTAATAGCCCCCAAACACTCACCCTTCAGGTTATATGTCGGGTGGCCATTGACAGGTCACAGCCTTGGGGGGACGCCCTGGGACTTGACTGGATATTTAAGAGAGCTGAACCTTACGCGGGACCATGCTGCACTCAACCTCTGCCAGTGAAGGAGTCATACTCTGTGTTTGACTTTTTTCCAACCGTGCGTAGCACGGGTCAAAGGCTAGTATCATGATAATCTGGTGCCTCGCGAAATCCGACTGGTAGACTGACCTGAGGCCGTCAGTGTAAGCCCTAGCTCGTCTTTCTATAGAACGAGGGCTCGGGGACCAAGTCCCCTGCCCTCAGTCTGAATATCAGTGCGTCAGCCTACCCAGTGTATAGTGACACTCATTTATTCTCAAGGCCGCCAATCAACAGTGCTCATCTGCTCATTCTCCTTGAGGATGTTTCACGGAGGTTTCTGGTACTCGTGTCACCTCCCAGCAATTCACCTCGGTCTTTCGCCACTCGGAACCGCCCGAGGAGGTGCGAAACTGGCCGTTTATGATTTGACATCAGGCCATCCATATCAGCTATCAGCCATGACACGAAATCCAAAGAACGCTCACCCGCTCGGATATCGCCACTGAGCGAAAGCACAACGTTCTCGAGCCCGCCAGGCCCCTAGATGCGTATGCCGTTGAACTCTCGACGCTGTTCCTCTGGCACCCTATGAGGGGTCACTGGCCCTGTTGGTGTGGAGGTACGCCTGCGTCAAGCTTCCACTGAGCCCACAGATCATGTCACGCAATTGACTCCTCGAACGCACAGGAAATGGAATGGTGGTGGACCTATCAAAGTTTGCAGTGTGTGCGTAAAGACTTGCCCAATTACTGGCACGGTCTATCGCTGTCCAGCCTTGTACGTGGCCTTTGTTCACTCGAGCACCAAAACTCAGAATATTGGCTTGACGGCTCTCTGATCGTATTGATCCTGAAAGACCGCGCTGAACGACCGTTGGAAGCGGTAGTTGTAAGAATAAGGCTTCAAACAAACCTGATACACTCCGAGCCCTCCGGATATGACCGAGCGTCCCGTCAAAATTTCACTATCAAGTGACGCCTTGGGGTATGATTTGGCTCACCCGATCCCCGCTGGAACGCGATTAACTGGCCCCGAGTCCACATATTATCGTCTTATTCAGCGCATTCGAGGCTTAGAAGCACCCGGCTTTGCTGGTTGTCGTAGGCAGGGGATACCGTGGCCATAACTTGTCGCGACGCTACCATGGGGCGGTGAGGCACCTCCAAACTAGTGCGTTGTCCGTGTACAAGCAAAGTGTGTCGTCAAGTTGGAGAGCCATCGACTCATGTAAACCCCAACCTCAGCCAGAACAGCGAAACCAACGGGCCACCATATTCCCATGGAAATGGGATTCACCAGGGGCCAAATGACGAGGTTTCGCCTCTCATCGTCATCCCGGCTCTCAACTGAGCCCCTCCACCTCCACTATCTACGGCTCTCCACCATATATAATGGCGTCGCTTTTCAACTTCGTCATCTCGCTCTATTTCATCCTCCTAAACGTCTTTCTTCCAGATCAGCATGGAACGGTCCTCCACCTCCCTTGATCAACCAATCCCTAGGATCTACCGATCCTCTCTCCCTTCGGTTCCCGTGAACGATGGCTCAGTCTACACCCTACTTTTTCAGCCCAATACGGTCACGAAAACCGAGAACTTCTATACCTACCCGACTGAACGCGCTGCGTTCATTGACGCTGCTACTGGAGATAGCATCTCTAGAGGAGAGCTGAAAGAATTGACTCTGAAACTGGGTTATGGTCTTCTGAACCACGTCAGCCTCCCCTTTAGTACGGGGAGTGACAATCTACGCGCCTTATCGAGGGGTGACGTCGTGATGATATTCAGCCCTAATTCGCTTTCTTGGCCAGTCATGTTATTTGGGTGAGCATATCTAATATGTCTTTCTAGTTCCCAAGTATTCAACGGATTCATATCTTCTCTCTCCATAGCGCTGTCGCTGCTGGACTGAGGCTCACCCTCGCAAGTAGCACTTCTACGGCTCTCGAGCTGTCTCATCAGTGGCTTGATAGTAGAGCACGGATGCTCGTCGTTGCTCCATCACACCTCCCCATTGCGATCGAGATGTTCACCTCGGTCCTCAGGGTGTCCGAAGCGGAGGCTCGTTCGCGTATATGGGTGATGGAAAGATTGTGGGACTACAAGAGTGCTGTCTCGAAGGAAACCATCGACGGGTATAACTCCGTAGGGCGATTGTTGGGAATTGATAGACTAGAGAGTGAAGCGCGGTTTGATGGGGCTCAGGCAGATGAGACGGTGTATATCTGCTATAGCTCGGGTACAACTGTGAGTTCATCGTCCGCGCCAGTTTTTGGATCGAGCTCAGTACTCAGTACAACATCATTCGCATAGGGAACACCCAAAGGTGTCGAGGTCAGATTCCAACTCTCATCACATCCGTCGTGTCCCGTCTCTGACGTTCATTCTTGAATTTGTCAGTCATCCCATCGAGCAGCAGGCTCTGTCTTTCGCATGGCTTGGGAGATTTTCAAATCGATCAAGACCGAAAACGATGTGTCGCTCGCTCTTTTACCTTTCTACCACATTTTCGGTTGGTCCTCCTTCGCCTTCGCTACAACCCTGAATCGTTGCTCACATATGGCGTTTAACGACAGGTCTCATCGCGCATTTACACCACAGCTTCTATCTCGGGATGCCGACGGTCATTCTCTCAGGAGGGTTTGAACCGACAGCGTTCTGCCAGGCCATTGAGAGGTATAAAATCACCATGGCTATGGTCGTACCTCCCATCTTGCAAGTGATGACTCAACATCCAGGTATGCTTCCTTTCGGGTGCATGACTCCAGGTTCGGGGTACGACAAGCTGACCATTCCAATAGCGGCGACCAAGTATGATCTACGCTCTCTCCGAGCGTTCATTTCGGGCGCTGCGCCACTCTCTCGTGCACTCGTGCAGAACGTTCAACAAAAGTTCAAACAGCTAGGATCGAGTCCTATCATCATTAACGGGTACGGAGCTACAGAGACGACTCTGACTGTAACGGTCGTACCTCCATCTCGATGGGACGATCCAAGTAAGATTGGTGCTGTGGGTGTTTTGGCTCCCAATCTCGAATGCCGGCTCGTGAAAGAGGTGAACGTGGTTAGAGACGTGTTTAGAGGATGGAGAGAGGTGGTGGTCGATGCGGAGGAGGGGGAGGAAGGGGAGATGTGGATTAGAGGGCCGACGATGATGAAGGCAATATTCCCCTCGTCAACGTCTTTTAGATATTCTCTGACGAAACTCGATAAAATAGGGCTACCTGCATAACGCCAAAGCCACGCAAGAGAGCTTCCATTCTAAAGGTGGTTGGTACAAGACCGGAGATATTCTTCGGCGCGATAAGGACGGATTTTTCTGGGTCGTTGACCGAAAGAAAGAGATCATCAAATATAAGGTTTGTTCCTTCCATTATCTTCACATTTGACGCTGGTCGTGACTTTTTTATTTAGGGTTTACAAGGTACGACAGCCATTCGAACATCAATGAGCTGTATTCTCGTCTAATTTCAGAGTTGACCCAACAGTCGCTCCAGCAGAGCTCGAAGCCCTGCTTCTTGAGCATCCCAAAATACAAGATGTTGGTGTGATCGGGGTCGTGGACGAATACTCAGGAAACGAGCTTCCTCGGTACGTAAAGCCTTGCACAGCGCCTCGATCTCGAACTCGGAGAATAACACCACTCCTTCATTAGGGCATATGTCGTCCCAATTGACCCCACGCTCTGCAATGAAGCAGGGAGTGAAGCAACCCGGTGCTCCTCCTTTCAGCAAAATGTCGAAGAGTGGTTAGCTCAGCGGGTATCCAATCATAAACAGCTACGTGGAGGTGAGTCTGGGTAACCTCAGAGTGCATGGATCGTCTCACATATGTTTTATCACAAGGTGTTGTAGTGATTTCTGCTATACCGAAAAGGTATGACGCGGATCATATCTAATTGGGATAGATCGCTCATCTTGATTGTTTCCATACTGTTTTTACAGCCCTACAGGAAAGATCCTACGTCGAGAGTTACGCAGTCTCTCCGCCTCGAGTCACGCGAAACCCCCGAGAGTCGGATTGAAAGCGAAGCTTTGACATGATACACCCACCTATAGCTACGAGCTCTTTGTTTGGGAAGCACATGAAGCCCGAAATCCACATTGCGACTCCAAACATTTATCCTCTCCGCCTTATGCTCATAGTAGAGGCGGCGCCTCTGCTTCGTCTTGCTCCCATTCATGCTTGTTTTATCTCACACCATCGTCTTTCTTTTCTCTAAGCAAGAGCGAATGCCCATTGTGGCGGTCCACACATCGGTTCGGCACGCCCGCGGAATTCGGCGATGTCGATTCGCCGGAGCTCATAAGCCTAAGACGGCGACTGTCCCGGCACTCAGGACTCTACGACATCAATCACGATAACAGGCCGCCCACAACCTCTGCAAAGCTGTGGTTGAACTCACGTTATTCCCAGCTAAACGTGTTACACGGCATGCAAGTATGAGGTGAGATGGAGTCTAGCCTAAGTTCAGCTTTCACTTTCAAGCTTCTTCTTCTCTTGTTTTGGACAAGCAGAGCCACAGTCACCGAGGCTTTAAAGACAAGACCCGTCCATTGTGGGGGTCCACCTCTCTATCGTTGTTAACGAACTGATCACCTCCTTTGCAACTTATTAAGACACTGTCTCCTCAAACTCACTTACCTGCCTCACCGATATGACCGGCGCTGAGCCTAACGTTCTGGTCAACGAAGAGATGCCAGGGGGTTGCCCCGAGGCGAGCTCTCAAAGCGACTTGAAAACAGCCCGCACGTCGGGAGAGGATTCGTAAGAAAATCACCTACTTTTCATTTTTCCGTGCTGAATTTCCGCGAAAGATCAACGAGCATTTCCGCCGCGATGGACCTAACTGTTGCCACACCTGCTGGGACTGTCAACGAACCCCTCTACCCTCCGGGCGCTTTAGATAATCTGTTCTCCGTAATGGCACGGATGTTTCAGGGTAGGATCGCTGAAGGCACTAGTGGAACTGTTCACGGGCAAGTCTCCTTGCATCCATGGCATCTATCTTACCTTTGAGCTAATCGCAAACCTTCGACCCAGAGTCACCACTATGGGGGAAATATCAGAAGACGACGACATTCCATGGGACGACGTACACCTCCAGGAGCTCCTGAATGGCGCATCACACTTCTTGACCAATCTTGAACCGACGACTTTGGAGGAGACGCTTCATAAGCTCATCGAGGAGGTCAATCCCTGGCAGTGAGTCCTCTCCCAATCTTCCACAGAAGTATAGCAGTCTGAGCGCATCTGTCTTTGCCACGCTATCCGTATCAACTCTAATTTGAAGTGAGTACGGTGAGTATCTGCAAGCCAAGACTTATCTCAAGCTCACATGCTGGCCGGTATTTGACTCTCTCAGAGAACATCCCCGAGCCCGAGTCAGTTCGAATGCAGGTTGTGCAGATGCTCCAGAAAAAGATACAACGGATTATCGAGGACTTTCGAGCTACAGGGAATGTCGAGGGTATCGTCGATTTCACAATGCGGATGCGACCGTTCGCTCTTGTGTCGCGTGGCAGCGTGCTTTTGGGCAAAACAGACGACATTGGTGTCGGCCAGCTTAGTGGTGCCATCGTTATCCTGGATTTGCTCAGACATTATCATGCCATTCTGGATGAGTCCCGCATCCTGGAAGCGTCTTACGAAGGTTTGATGGCACGCTACGCTCTTAGCTCCGGTGCTGAGGCGACGGGGGACTCATCCAATCCCGACTCAATCAAAGATCTAAATCAAGCAGCTGAGCTGTGCGATCTCTTGAAGGGCAAGATACCAGAATCTGAACGAAGAACATTCGTTGTTCGAGCCCTGGTCCATCAGTCTCAGGAGGCTAGACGTCGCTCAAGGGAAGATTCCGGGATTCTCGATGCTATGAAGGAGCTCGCCCGAGAGACCTCAGCGGGAGATCCATGGCACGTGAGCCTACTCAGCGAGATTGTAGTCAACAATCTCGAGAGGCTTAAACAAGGGGAGGAGGCTCAGTGGGATGATGAACTTATTGATGACACTGTCCCCCACTTGACACAATTGCGCTCATCGATACCCGAAGCACAGCAGATGCTGGCAACTATACATAGGGAGAAATCCAGGAGAAGCGGCAAGGCCTCCAGCCTGCACCTGGCTTTATGCTATGAGAGGGGGTTAGAGGATGTGAAAACGCGGTTAGAATTCATCGACGGGCTCGTGGAAACGGGCGACCCAGAGCTACTTCTAGAGGCCATAGCAACGCTCGGTGAGCTCAGAAACGAAATATCGATGGAAGACACCGAATGCATCACAAACTTCATCCATTTATTGACGGTCGTAGGACGCAGCACACTCACCCAGGATACTGTATTTGGCAACACTGACAATGCCGAAACCCGTCGGCATCTGCGGACTTTGCTATCTCAAATCGAATGGGGGTCCTTCAGGGATATATCCGACTTTGATCTCGCCCTTTCGCGGGTGCTCACCTCTTCGCTGCAATTCTATGAGGAGGCGTTGAGTAAAGGCCTCGAAGTGGGAATGAACAAAATACTTCGTGTGACAGAGCTCATCACATCGCAAGACTTCGGGCCTGCAGCATTTGCCGCAGCGGAAGCATGCATATGCCAAGTATTGTTCGCGCCCTTTAAAGAGGATGACGGCGACAGTGGCTACATGAACCAGGCAGCGCTCGTTCTAGAGCAAAGTTCCATCTCTTCCTTCCAGAACGATTTCGACTACACCACTCACCTGCTGCTTGGCGTGGGATTCATGGCGCTATACAGCCGTACGGAAGATCATACCCACCTCGACAAGGCCCTGCATCATACGGAGCTCGGAGTCGCGGGACAGAAATCTCCCCGTGATCGCCTGAGTTCGGTCTTGTTCTGGCTACGAGGAGCACTAATGGAGCCGGATATTCGGCCACCAGGGAATTGGGACTTCGGATTAGGTGTCACCATCGACTCACTCACCCAGCTTGCCGGGTTGAGGACCACAGTTGCCAAACGCCATAGGCTCCTCCGAAATCTTCCTAGGGAACTTCAATGCGTTATAACAATACTCATTGATGATGGTGACCTAGCAAGGGCTTTGGAGTCTCTTGAACGAGTACGGGGACTCGTGTGGACCCAACTCAGAAATTTGCGGGCCCCATTGGACGACCTTCGATCAGTCCATCCTGCCTTTGCCGAACGTCTCAAGTGCCTGTCCCGAGGATTGGAGACTGCTGGTAGACGTATATTCCCCCCGGAGGAATGGTTATCGGGAACAGATGAGGCGAAGATCGAAAGGCAAGAGGAGGAAGCCGCTCATCATCAAATGGCGGAGGAGTATGACGACATTGTCCATACAATTCGAACAACCATCCCGGGATTTGAAGAGTTCCTTCGACCGCCATGCCTAGCAGATTGGTTAGAGAATCTCCCTCCTACCGGTCTGGTTGCTTGGATTATCGTGTCCGAACTCGGATGCGATGCCATTATCCTCAAGTCCGGCACTCAACCGGACCGGATACCCTTGGTTGATTTCGCTTTGGCCGAGGCAGAAGAGCTTCAAAGTCACTTCCGCTCCTCGCTTCAGGAGAACAACCTCATCCAAAGAGAACGGGAGGAGTGCTCTGAAGACAGCCGAGTCGCCCGACCGGCAAAGAGGGCTCGGACACACAATCAGGTAGTGTCCTCGATCCTCAAGAATCTTTGGATTCTGGTCGTAAAGCCTATTTTAGAAAAGCTCAACCTCGCAGTGAGTAGATTCATTTCGGTATTCAGGATATAGCTAATGGTCCAACTCCCGCAGCGCTCAGAGACAAACCAACAACGAATCTGGTGGTGTCCGACAGGTCCCTTGACGTCGCTGCCTCTCCATGCTGCAGGCATTTATGAAGGCTCACTTTCGGAGAGTGTCTCCGATTATGTCGTCTCCTCGTACATTCCCACTATCTCCACCTTGGTAGACCGTTTCAAACGCTCTCCAAAAGCTCCATCCGATATGACTGGAGTGTGTATGGTAAGCCAAGCGGCGGCACCTGGTCTTCCAGTCATCCCTGGCACACGGGACGAGATCGCTCGCGTTGCTGCCGTGGTTGGCGGTGAGCCGGGCGTCGTGACTATCCAGCTCGAGGATGCAGCGTGTACCAAAGATGCTGTGCTGGATGCCATGAAGAAGCACGGTTGGATTCATCTCGCATGTCACGGGTCCCAACATTCCAAGGAGCCGCTGAAAAGTGGGTTCGCCCTAGCCGACGGTCGACTCGAGCTATCTACCATCATCGAGAATATTTTCGAGAACGCTGAATTCGCCTTCCTTTCCGCTTGCCAAACCAGTACTGGTGACATCATGCTCAGCGAAGAAGCGGTTCACCTAGCTGCCGCAATGCTGGTCACCGGATACCAAGGAGTTGTTGGGACAATGTGGTCAATCAACGACCGACATGCGCCGCAGTTGGCCGAAGACTTCTATCGAAATCTCTTGGAAAGGAGCGTGGAGGTGGATGGAAAGAAGAGGTTGGACCCGACACAAGCTGCACCCGCGCTCCATTACGCTGTCCAGAAACTCAGGGAGCGCGTAGGAGACTCTAACTACCTTTTGTGGGCCCCATACGTCCACTTCGGGCTGTGATGAATTGGACTCGAATTCTTAATGTGACCTGTTATATGTTGAGTATTACATTCATTGCTGATTTCTTTTCTTCGATGCTCTCATCGACGTACTATCTCTCTCCTTCATTTTGACATTTAGCATCAATTAGAACCACGCTCTACGATCTTTCCCTTCCTACTTCTCAAGCCCTTTCTTTGATTGTTTCTGTTTTATTTCCGTCTCTGAAGACTTCTTGGCGCTCGTCTCTGTTTTCCTTAGTTCGGCCGAATTGTCTCTGCTCCGACCTGCGAATCCCTTGACTATCGAATTAGCTTTTCACCTTGTTTTTACCTGTCATCAATGTACTACATATCTGTAGCTTCCCGACATGCCAAGCTTTGACTGATCATGATTCGTGGTGTTGTGGTACCTTCTTTGAGACCTTCTCTCAATTATCAGCCACATTCGGGGGAACACATTTATTTGATAGAATACATGGTCGTTCAACGACTCCTCCATCGCTCGTAACGCCATACCCTAGCCTCGTAACACGAACCTACAAATAACCTACGCAAAAGAGATAACAATACGTTAAACAAGTCATAAACAACGTTACTCGTTTTCTTTAACCATCATGATCGTAACACGAGTGATACCTCCTTACAGATATCCCAAGAATCCCCTGGAACTGTGCCTCCTGTGCCTTCGGCTCCGGGAGCTCGAGACGACCACAGTGGGCGGGCCTCTTGGGTAGTACGGGTAACCGTACCCGGGTGCTTGATACATCAACGGGTTCGCCGTGAGCGGGACCGCTGGGTAAGGAGCGGCAACCCTGGGAGGTTGAGCGTACATAGGGTACGCAGCAGTCATGGGCGGTGGGGCGTAATGCATCTGGGGAGCTTGAGTGTGGATGATCTGGACGGGAGGGGGAGGTGCTGCGGCGATAGTGTGGGTCATGGGCACTCCGTAGGCGGAGCCTGCAGCGGCAGGGACGACGACGCTTCCTGCAGAACCGGCGTAGAAAGACATGATTTCGTTGGGTTGAAAAGAGGTGAGTTTAACGAGAGGAAGATGTGTTTCTGGTGGTCGTTAAAGAGCGACGACGATGACGATGGACGTTCGGGAACGTTGGTCGGAGCGGCTGGGGATTTGACGGGTGCTTAGACCGTGTGAGATCGTGAAAGTCGATGAACGAAACGAGGTTCGTCGCTGAATAGAGTCGTGAGCAAAAAGCTTGAGTTATGCGTGCGAGGTGACGGAGGGTATTTTGAACAGGCCAGCTGGTAAAGAAAGAGTTTGACATCTGAGCGAAGGAGCCTTATATACCAGCTGATGGTGATCATTTTGATCATCAACCACACAGCCTCGTCGCGAACTACTGAGGGCTATCCCCCACACAACCTCCCGCATTCACTCAACTGTCCCCGCTTTGCAGGGCGAGTGAGAAATCCATCAGCACTGCCTGGTATCAAGGGGGCACGGTTGGCGTTTTGGCGTCGAGCGCTCAATCGGTTGGACCACTCTTTAATAAAAGATCGGGATGGATAAGTACGTACCAGGTAGGATCCAGATGGGTCTCTAGCTACTCCCCGCAAGTACTGTGACACATACCAGGGTTTGATAACCCTCTCTCGCGGTACGAGAATAACACCGGGTTCAGGTTACACCGTTCGAACCAATCGTCGATTTCGAGGCTCTCGGGGAGGGAAATGTGGCATTGTGGTTTCAATAAGTAAAGGACAGGCAGGTAGGTATCCCAGATAAAGGAAACGAAGGAAGTGAGGGGCCGTGATGAAAGCTGTGGAAGATTTATCTTCGAAAACAGGCCTGACCCTTCCGAATATGAACTTGAGAGCATCACTCCAGCCAAGAGGAAGGACGGACTGCGACAAAGCGTGATAGGCCAGAAGGGCGGGTTCGTTGCGCAGAGACAGCCCGAGTCGGAAATGAACAAACCAACTGACGCAGTTACCGTCACAGATCCGCTGCAATTCCTTCACAAGGTCGTTGCCCTCGGCTGCGGCCTGAGCTTGACACCTTCGAAAAACCCAAGCTCGCCTCTCGAAGAATGGTGGGCATTGAAAAGCGCCCAGCGTGGACCCTCGTTATGGGACATCATCGAGAGATGAAATCGGTGAAGGTGACGGAAGGAAGACATGACGCCGGCGTGAGCGATCAAGTGGGTGCCGGCGCTGCGGTGAAATAGAGCCCGCAGTCCACGAAGAATTCCTGATCGATTTCGAGGTTCCAGTTGGCGGTACTCGGACAATGCCTAGACAAGTACGAATCAGCGCACAGATACGTATAAGAGTACGATCATCTCAAAAACCTTTTCATCGGGAGTACCCGGAGCACCGAAAGGATATACCAGAACTCTGAAGTGAAGCGTGTACTCCGAGCACGAAAACTCCACCCCGAAAAAAAGGGTGGAGACAAGGTGAAGTGCTCGGGGTATTACCAAACCAACGGGATGGAACTTTTCAATCTTTCATCGCTCCGTTACTCAAGCAAACGCAAAAGAAAATCGCCTGCAGAGTGCAGCCCGAGAGGCTGCATCGATGATGGATGAGCGGTTGAGAAATTTTCGCTCGCCTTTTTTCACCTCGAAATTTGAAGCTCCGCATGGGATCGTGAGAAGATGCATCTCGGGCCGACCTTCACGTCTTTGTTCTGAAACGACATGTTGTATCTCATGCATATGATCATACATAGCCTACTTGTCTTGTCTGTTAGTACGCCGGTTTCTGAATGTCACAGATTGGCTCGTAGAACAAGGACACAGTGGCTCAACGAAGCTCCGCAAAACGGCTGTGAGAAACCTAGAAGGACAAAGACGTTAAAGACTTATAGTTTCCCTTTCAGAGGGGTCCATCCATCCTTCCTTCCTTTAGCTCCTCCCCGTCGACGGACACCTAAGAGTCAGATTGTGCGTCTCCTTGAGTCTTGTGAGTCACCATTTTGGGCTCTTAGAAACCTATTTTCCTCAATCCTCCATTAGAACGCGGTCAAAGCACGGTACCATGTCGAATTTAAATGCCCAGTTGCAAGGCTACCACAAGTGTCCTCGGCCTAAGAACGCTCTTGAGATCAGGCGCTACAAGGTTTATTAAAACTAAGGACCTTCAACCTGGACGATTTGCTCAATCTATCACTTCTAGGTCCTTCATACTACACGAAACGGCTCCCCGTCTGGGACGGCGGATACCGACGCCATTCTTCGCTTTATACTGGAGGAGAACGATCTTGGCCTCGTGGAATATCTTCTGGCCCCCTTTGAAGACGTCTATTTTGGAGAAAGTGGTCAAGAATGCGATTCCGATAAGCTCTTTGTCATCGTTTCTGCCATCTCTCATCTATGTGATGTCTTCACCGCCTTCAGCACCGGCTCTCGCGGCTCCATGGCGCCACACAAGTTGGCAGCGCTCTCAGCTCTCTCGGAGAAGTGGCCCACTGTCATAAAATGGCTGAGGCTTGTCGTACTGCGGTTCTATAGGACGGCCGACGCATCGAGAACTATTAGCACTTGCGCGTGTTTCCTACACATGGCGATGAAGACATACAAAGAAGACAGTCGCGCTGAAGAAATCTTTTCGCTTCCCGGTACAATTGACCTGGTCTATCTCCTCGTCTGTCGTACCGAGCTGTACCCTGGGGAGGTCAACGCTATCAACGGGGTCATCGCCATCCTTGGGGTCGTCCATAGCTATCTCGATACGACCTCGTTCTGCACGAACGAAGTGGGGATCACTGCGAAAAGCTTCTCCCTTCGCCTCGGCTCCGGAGAGTGTACTCGCAAATCAGTCATCTCCGCACTCGTTCGTCGCGCGGAGGAACTTTCTCAATTTGACTTACTCAACTCCCAGCTACCCCTGGAAAACAAGCGGATCAACATACCGTGGTGCTTGCAAGCCTTGTCGCTTTGTATGGAAAGCCTCCTCCGCGCGGATCCATCTCTCTGGAAACTGTTTGCGAGTCAACGCCTTGTTTCGACCTTTAGCGACGCGCTCGGCGGGATAACTTGTATTGCCGCGCTTGCAGAAGTCAAGGACCAGGGGTTCTGGGCTGAGATGGCGGCGGCATTTGTCAGGTTTACCAGGAACGTATTGAGAAATAACAGCCCAAATCGAAGATACAGTTTTGCTGTGGCCACAGAGGCGGGACTAATGGCAGGCTCATTGATATGCCTCCTACAGCTCGACTGTGGCAGCTATCCGGATCATAGCCTCAGTCTCCGAGAACAGGTGACGCATCTAACGCATTTCTATTTCGCTACCTCCATGAGGCTCGTTGTGGCCTTTGCAAAGGGGTATCCATGGCGGCTCATGGTCCAGCTGAGGAATAGCCGCCCCGATCTACAAGATGTCTACAGTTTGGTTGACACGGCGCTCCATCGAGGATTGGCCATTTTTGACACGTTTGGGCGCCGAGAGATCAATCTGTGTGAAAATCTAGAGGCGAGTGTGAAATTCGCATTTGAGGATGATTTCCTTCGCTGACGACCTTCAAGCACCATGGCCACCCCCCACCCGCTCGTGAATCGCTCAGTTCCCCCGGGTCGGAAGGAGATGAGAAAGGGGGATCAAAACCTGCGGCAGGTGCCGCTCCGTGACCTACTGCTCTGTCAAATGTCAGCGAGAAGATTGGGGGCGACTTCACAAATACGAATGCGCGCACCGTTGGCTCTCATATACGGGTACGTGAAACCCCTCCCTCTCCCTTTTTTCACTTCTCCTAGCTCTCACATACATATCTGGCAGCCCAAAAGGACCAGAATATCTGGGAACCAGTGTCCACTCGACGAGACGCACTGATCTATATGGAAACGATAATCAATATCAGCAAGAACCTTCCTGATTCCTGGATACACCCTCACCCCCAAAGGAGCAACGTCCAGCCGCCTTCTCGTCATCTGGACGGATTAGAGCCCGTTCTCGTACTGGATTTCGCCACGTACAGCAGTCCTATGCAGGCCGTCCTTACAGTCGACGAGTGCCGAAAGCACATCTGGAATCGGGCTATTGATTCTGATATCTCTCAAGAACGGATCGAGGCCATGGTGGAAAAGGCCAGAATGAGCTATTTGAGTCGTCGTCACTCGTCCAAGGAGGTTGCAGCCGATGATTCTGACTTAGACGAAAGGGTCCGGAAGCTGATGGTAGGGATGTTCACCCACAATCCGGAAACCCAATCCACCATCTTGCTCGCCCTAGTCAGCTCAGAAACGAGCAAAGAGGGAAGCGAACTGGAGATTGACGTTGAAGTCGATGGCGGAGAGGATAAAGAGTTGAAGAAGAGGAGGCGAGCTCGGCAATTTCGAATTCTCAGCAGCGTGTCCTGTTTCTGGTACGTCCATCAACTTTATCGCTCTCGCCGTCTCATTCATCCCTGATCATGAGAAAAATCTTCATCCCATTTGTAGTAAGTCGGATATCGTACCAGGACCCAAATTTTGGGAGGGCAGAGAAGCACCTACGCCAGTCAGCACGCCCTACCTGAGAGACCACACTAAATATCCATCTCAACGAGTCCTCCATCAATCCTTGTTCAAAGGCGATGTCTTTTCTAATACTACCCCACTCAACCCCGGGCCTTTAAATCTATAATACCGCAAGTGACAGGGCTAGAATTTGTATGAACCCGCCTGTCTCGCTCTACATTGTTCATATCTTCCCATTTTCCCCTCAACGAATGTCACAATAATTTGTTCCGCTTTCCAATGATCGTTGTCCGCCTTCCCCGGTTTTTCAGCTGCCCTCAGTGGAAGGCACAAAAATCTAGTAGACAGCCAATCATGGCTAACCCCTTATTAATCAAGAATAGACGCATACCCTCTATTACCTTCCCCCGTCACTGCGAATCTCGATTAAAAATTCTCGACAAGGACGAATCGATTTATCAATCAACAAACGTTCATGATAATGTTCACGACAGGATAACACAGCCTTTCGGTACTCAAGCTGTCTGTCAGATTCGAAGCTTGAGGTCGAAGAAACAGTGTGCAATTTCGACTCTTTTCGAGTCGCTACAAGATTCCCCAAGGAAGCAGCAAGGAAGTCAAGTCAGCACAACGGCACTTCACCTAACCTGTCCCTTCAGTCCTGAGCTCATAGATACGTACTGGTTCAGGTCGCTCCTCCAAGGACACCGCAACTTCGATCTTGTCCGAGGTATGTGCTGCCGAAGGACTGTCCAACTGGTGGCTCCGCTCAAAAACCGTGGGAAGCAGGCAGAAGATGTGCGGCTGACCCTCTCCTAGTCTGAGCTTCGCCCATCAACAGATACACTGCAACTCCCGAGACTCTCCTTTTACGCTCTCTTCAACTGTGACACTGTAGGCTCCTAGAACTCATTCGCTCAAGGATTCATTAGGACGCGTTGGTAGCACCCTATGTCATCCGCCCATTCAACGCGGTTCCGAAGCCGCCGCGGTTGCCCCCAACCTCGCAACGCTCTTGACAGGAAGCGTGCCAAGGTACTTTATAATCGAATCAACTGACTATTGACTCAGTCTGTCGCTTTCAGGTCCTTCACTATTCACAAAACGGCTTGGGGTCTCCCTCGGAGGAAATCAATGCTATTGCTCGCTTCATCTTGGACGAGAGGGATTCTGGTCTTGTGGATCATCTTCTGGCGCCGTTTGTGGACGTTCATCCTGGAGGTTCTGGTCAAGAGTGTGGTATTGAGAACCTCGATGCTGTCACTTCTTCCATTGCGCATCTCATTGCGGTCTTTGGCGCCTTCACCACCGACTTTCGTGACTCTCTGGAGCCATATAAGTCAGCCGCATTCGTATCACTCTCGGAGAAATGGCCTACCGTGATTACGTGGCTCAAGTTTCTCTTAATCCGGGTTCTCAAGACAAAGGACGAACCGGGAACCATGAGAAATTGTGCAGGTTTTCTCAAGGCGACGCTTTCGACTTTCCAAGAAACCGGCCGCGCGGAAGAAATCTTCTCACTTCCGTGCACAATCGACCTGGTGTACATTCTAGTATGTCGTGCCAAAGTTTACCCTGAAGAGGTCCATCCTTTCGCGCCTATCATGGCGACCCTTGGTGTGTTCCGGCTCTGTCTCGACCCATCTTACCCCACTGGAGGCGTCACCGCCTCAAGCTTTGCCCTTCGTCTCAACACAGTCACAGAGAGCACACGCACGACAATTATCTCCACGCTAGTTCGTCGAGCGAAAAATCTCACTCGATCACACTTGCTCGACTCCCGGATACTCCTCGAAAGCCAGCGGTGCATACCACGGTGCTTGCAAGCGCTGGCACATTGTATCGATGGCCTCCTCCAGGCGAATCCGTCCCTCTGGAAGACGTTCGCGGATCAACGCCTTGTCCTGACCTTTACCCAGTCGCTCAACTACATTGTCAACTTGGCCATGTCGATCGGAATGAAGGACCAGGAGTTCTGGTTCAACATGTCGCAGGCGATTGTCGATTTTATCGCCCAGATACTGTTGAAGCACAGCCCAAATCGAAGATACAGCCTCTCCGTGGCCACGGAGGCGGGATTGATGAAAGGTTCGATTGTGTGCCTTCTCCGTTTTGACCGTAGCGGCTACCCGGGTCGCAGTTCCCATCTCAAAGACAAGGTGAAAGAAATTGTGCAAGCCTACTATTTATCTTCTTCGAGGATCGTCAGGGGGTTCTCGAACGTGTACCCAGTGCAGCTCATGGACGACATGAGGGTTTATCGCCCCGATTTACGAGACGTTCACGATTTGGTGAAGAAGTCGCTCTATCAAGGGTTGGCCGTTTTCGATGATCTCCGACGTCAGGGGATAAATATGTGCGATAATTTAGAGGTGAGCCTAATATCCAATCGAAAAGAGATATCTATCATTCACTGACTCGGACTCGAAGCATCACAACCGAGCTGGCACACTCGTATCCCCGTCCGATAAAGATGGAAAACAGGATCTCAAGACATGCGGCAGGTGCCGCTATGCCACTTACTGCTCTGCGGAATGTCAGCACGAAGATTGGAAGCTGCTCCACAGGAACGAATGTGCTGGCCATTGGTCGTCGTACGCCGGTACGCATTCTTCGTCGCCCCTTATTCATCTATGAATTAAATGCCACATCTCAGCCCAAAAGGCACGGAATATCTGGGAGCCAGTCTCTGCTCGACGAGACGAGCTGGCCTATATGGAAGCTGTACTCAACACTCACAAGAGCTTTCCTGAAACCTGGACGCATTCATCATCGGGCCCGGACGATAGGGAGCCCGTTCTAGTGCTGGATTTCATCTATTACGACATTCCTACACAACATATCCTTACGATCGACGAATGCTGGAAACACATATGGGATCGCACTGTCGATTCCCATGTTTGTCGAGCCCGGATCGAAGCGATGGTCGAAAAGGCGATGAGGAGCAGACGAATGTCTGCTGATGCCGAATCCGGTCCAGGTGAGAGGTTCCGGTTGGTGCTTGGGATCTTCTTCCACGACGTAGTCCACGCTACCATCTTACTCGCCCTAGTAAGCTCGGAGCAGCCCAACGATGAAAGCGAGAAAGGCGATGACGACGATGATGGTGATTCGAAGAAGGGGGATCGAACTCCTTTCTATCGAATTGTCAATAGTGTAATGTGCCTCTGGTACGTCGTTCCCTACCCGTTCATGCGTCATCCCTTACTCACTAGACACCCTCAATTGAATTTACACCTTTACATAGCGATATATCGATTGCAGGAGTCGACGGTCTCTGGAAAGACAGAGGAGAACCTACACCCGTCACCGCACCCCAAGAGCCGGACGAACGTATCTACAACCTCGACCCTTGACCCATCCTCGTCAGACGAGACACCTCTGTAATTCCATCGTATCTCGAGCATGTATGTAGTACATCTTCTCCTTCAACGCCTGTTGCATGATTATACCAAGTAATGAAATGCATTGAAACTTGTCTTTGGAACCTGGCCGCATAGGCGACTCACTAGTTAGTGAGGACCTTCTAGAGTAAGCCGACCCTCTGACCCTGACGGTGAGAAGCCCCAAACGAAAGATTCAGCAGCGTCCGCGGAGCGAATTTGAGCCCGTTCTAGTCCTGGATCTTGTCATTTACACCAGTCCTACGCTTATGATCACAGTCAGTCAGTTAGTCGTTCATCAACATCCAAAGAATCGAATCAAAAGGAACGGGAAAGAGAGCACGGGAAGCGTATACGTGGTCAGTACTGAATGGAGGAAGCAAGGAAGTACAGAAGCAAAAAGGGAGGGCCAAAGAGCGAGAGTGGGTATGTAAGTATATATGCGCATGCACGTCAGTCGGTCAGTCGGTCGTATCAACAAAGATCCACAAAAAAACTGGGTATGTGTGTGTGATAAAATCCGGGGAGCACGGGAACGAGGGCGAGGGTAAGACTGAGCAGGCAGAAGCAGAACGTTCCCTGCAGGAATCACTTTGAACAAAATCTAACCTGGCTGATAACGATGATCAACCACCGAGTAACCTCCACGATTCTTTATAACCACGACTCAACCCACGAATAAAATAAATCATCAAGCGAATACATAACATCAAGGGTATCTTAAAGTACAAACGATCGTCAAAAGAAGTAAGGAAGGTATGGGATGGAATGGGCAACATCATCGTGAAACCAGAAAACAGAGGGAGAGAGGGTATGCAGGTAAGTTAAGTAGTCGTTCAAACATCGAAATCAACATCGGAAAAATCGAATCCAGGGGAAGGGAACGAGCGCAGGAAGCGTGGACGGATGAAGGAAGCAAGGGAAGGAAGGAAAGGAAGGAAGCGCAAAAGGGAGGCAGAGCGAGAGCAAGCGAGGGGGTATGTATATAAGTATATATGCAAGTCAATCAATCAATCGGTCGGTCGTATCAACATAGGAAGGACGCAAACAAAGAAGCTGGGTATGGAAGATGGATGTATTGTATAAAATAAATTCCGGGGAACATGAGAACGAGGGGTAAGACTGGGCAAGGGTAAGGGTAAGGGTAAGAGAAGCGAGCGGAAGCAGAACCAAGAACCCGATGGTTCCTGATCACAAGGTGCGAAACCAACCAACAACCACCCGTCGCTGTCCTGTCTTGTCAGTCGGTCGTTTGTTGCGTTCGTCGCCTAGGTTCCGTCCGTCGTCCATCTCCACAAGACAAGCACATCCAGGTATCATACCGGTACCAAAGAAAGGTTCACGACATCGTACGTAGTACGTAGCAACCCACGAAAGAAAAGAATAGATAATAATAATAGAAACACACAGACACAAGTCAAGGTCAAGTTTATGTACGTATGTATACGGGAGGGCGGACGACACAGTCAATCAGTTAATCCAGGGTAGAATCATGAACCGTCTGGTACCATAAAACCAAACTGGGTAGAGAGGTAGGAACGAGGTATAAGGTAGGATATACAGAACCGTAGAACGTACGTAGATCCACGAGTCATTCAGCCCAAAAGAGAGGGAGGGCAAAAACAACGGGGATGGACTCGAGAGACGAGAGACGTAGACATACGGCAAAAAGGAACCAAGGGAAGATAAAGAGTCAAGGGGAAAGTAAGGGGTAAGTAGATAGAATAGAATAGTAGACAAGAACCCATTAACCAACGTCGGTCAGTTAGTGGGAGCATCAAGCCATCAAAAAAAAGGGATCAAAACCGCACTAATCATACACTCTCATCCCCTCCTCTTCTTCGTGCACTCACTCGCCTAACCCCTCCAAGCTCCCCTGCCCGCCACGTTCCCACTACCCGCCGCATCAACGTCATCCTCACCATACGCATCCTTCACATCCCACTTAAAATTGGGATCATACTCACCCGGTGCAAAGCCCAAACTAGGCTGCCTCTTCTGCCCCCCTCCTCCCTGTTGCTGGAGTTCACCGGTACTCTGCGGACTCACAACGCTCCCATTAAACAGCGTCCTCCCCGCCGAGTTGGAAGTGGAAGTGGAGGAGTTGGCTACGGGCATAGGGTACGCAATAGAGGAGGTTCCAACGATAGGAGACGAGGGAGCCGCCGACATACTCTTCTTCCGCTCCGCATACGCACGAAGCATATCATCCGGACTCATCACACTCGCCGGCATCGCCAAACCCGCCATGGGAATCGTACCCATCACAGGACTCGACATGCCCGTATTCGTAGGTGACACCGGCGTCGTAGCCGTAGCGTATTGAGCGGTGGGGTACTGAGCGTATTGCGCGGTGGTGGTGTAAGAAGGTGCAGGGGAGGTAGAGCCGGGGTACGTAGCGGCCGGAGCGGTAGGCGCGGAGAACAAGAGGTCGTCGCCTGATGTAGAGTTGTTAGGGCCCGTATGGCCGGTTCGCATAACTAGAAAACCGCGTTAGTTGATGCGCATATAATCAAAAAGGGGGGACTTACGAGCAAGAGCAGGCATAACACTATCATCGTACCCATCCATCCCTCCATCCGTAACATCCCTCTCACCCTGCGCATACTGATACTGCTGCTGCTGCTGCTGTTGAACAGCATTACTCGCACTCCTCGCTCTTCCAGCTTGGATCCTCGCCCTAATATCCTCCGGCGTCAACGACATCGCACCCACAGTCTGGGTAGGACTCATCGTGCCCGACCCCTCATTGCTCGATTCTTCCCCATCGTCCTTTGCAGGCAGCGCAGGCACAGGCGGGACATACGAATCCCTAAACGCCTTGGTCCTCCGCGACTCGACAGACGGACGGGGGTCGTTCGCAAAGGAAACGCGGGAAACGCGGTTCGCGAGCGCCTCGGACGAAGCGAGCGCACTAGGGTTCCGGAGCCCAATCCCCGGTCGACGCTGCGCCATATTCTCCGGATCGTCCATCTTCTCGTTCGTATACTCCCCACTCGGTCGGATACCCGCACCAAAGGAGAAGCTACTCGCTCTAGCGCCGACCGCCATCGAGTTCCTAATCGCCGCTTGCGCACCCTTGGCGCTGACACTCTTCCAATCGGTGCTGATGGTCGACATGCGCTTGTCGACTTGTTCGGTCCATTTCTTGCGCTGTTCGAGGCCTCTACCGCGTTTCCATTTGAGGTAGGCGCCGATACACAGGCCGATGAAGATGAGCGGGATGAGGACGGCAGCGGCTGTCTTGCCAGGGGTCATCCCCTTGCTATCGTCCTTCACATACGTCACCCCGATATCGAGCTGGTTCGTATCAGCCTCCACGGGAGTGCTCCCATCCTCCGGTTTCGTATACGTCGCTTTGAAAATGGGACCTGGAGCGAAATCGGAGGTGAACGGGGCGGCGTCGGCGGGGAGGATGAGCAGCTGGAGGTTCATGGGCGACGTGTTGTTCCACCAGCGCGGCATGATCTTGGCGTTGTATTCTTGCTTCTTGTTGGAAATGCCGGCGTAGCGGTGGACGGCGCGGCCGGGGATGTAGAGCCAGACGTCGACGAGGGAAGAGTCGGCGAGGCAGGAAGAGTCCCATGTGACTTTGAGTGGGTCCATGGCGTCGACGGTGTCGCCGAGTTTGGGCGCCGTGTAGAAGGAGCCGGTGTAGCAGGCTAACGGGGGGTGTTAGGAGGGGGTACACGGGGGAAAGATGGGCAGACTGACCATCGCTGGCACGAGCTTCGAGAGGGGCAGCGAGACCCCTCCGTCTGTTCGCAGCGCCCTTGTGGATGACTTTGAAAGAGTGGTGTCCCATTTTTAATTCTTGAATTTAATCGAAAAAGCGAATGTTGTTGGAATAAAGAGCGTGTCCGCAACGGTTAGCGGAGGTACAAAGGTAGGTAGGTGTAGTCGAAAAAAAAAAGGTGTCGTGTCGCTGGTGTCGTACGCTTCTTTCTTAGTCAGTCGTCCTTTTCGCCAAAACGAACGAGCGAGGGTGGAAGGAAAGGACAGGAAGGGAAGGAAGCCCGGAGACAGACAGACCAACGAGAGAGCTGGGGGTGATGAAGGAGGAAAGAGGGGGAAGGCGAAGGGCGGACGTGCGAACTCAACGTCCAACCACCCGTGCGAACCTTCCATTTCCTTCTACATCCGCGATCATCAGTTGCTTTTTCATTCTCCGCATGTCAACCGTTGCCAAGGCGTCATCTATCCCTCTTTGGTCCTGCTTCTCCTCATGCTTGCTCGACCTGCATGAACTTGCCTTTGTCTCTGCCCTGGCGACATATAACATCCTCTCTCTCCTCTTGACGACCTCCTACCTACCTGAGCCCACGATTGATAGACGAATAGTATTCCCCCACGACGAAACCCCGCTGGCTTGATTGATTCGTGCTTCTATGTCCCCCTTCTTCTCATGATCTGCCACGCCATCTTCGTTGGCAGAGTCCACGACGACGACGACCATACGTTTTCGATGATGCAGATATGTTTGCGTCCGCCCTGGCATTGCTCGTCTGTTCGTGTAGAGAGAGAGTGATGATATCATGATTGATCCAAATCGCATCGTAGACGCCCAGCATTTACCCTGTCGAGCTCGTCGACTAGAACTTGGGTCTCGACTCTCTTCTCATATGATCCCGGTGCTGGGATGCGAACGGTTACTGCATCTGTCTCCCTGTCTCCCTGTCTGTCTGCGCCTTCAGTCTTCATCTCGTCTTTCCCTCACTCACGCTGCCAAACGAGCTTCCTACTCAGTGCCAAAATTGCGGCCCGCTCTCTACCCCCGACCTTGGCTATGGCACTGAAGCATTGCTTGCATATCATCGATATCCGGTGAATTCATCTGCCGTTTGCCGTTCTCTTTTGGACCTTCGATTGTTCGTTCTATCGTCGACTCGAGTAAATGGCTCATTGACAGGGCGCGATGAGCGCACAAGCTGAAGGCACCGTTGGCATTTGAGCAAAGGCTTATTTGCGACTGAAAACGCTTACTAGAACTATGGAAAAGGAGCGCCTACAGTCTTCGCTCGCTCTTCCGACCCTCTTTGGATGATAATCTCCCGAAAGGACTGACCAAGATCACTAACCACTAATCTCACTTTCTCCGTCCCCAGAAATCATATGAGATCCACCTTTGCTCAGTCTCGCTCATACATGACACCCTCGACGCTGGCTGCCTTGAATCCAACTCAAACACCTCCGCTCACTCGAACTCACGCCGCCGAACGAGCTTCCTCACTCGACTTTCCCCCGACCTGAATGCTCTTCGCTCGCCCGCGTTACCCCAATCCCATAACTCCGACGATAGCCCTCCAAAGAGACCAGTCGATCGGAATGGAACAAGTTGAAGTTTGCTCTCGTCTTTCAAACGCGGGCACACCTACATCCATAGCCTCGAAGTAATACCCACCTGCAAGTTGATCGAAAGACGGTATCTATCATCGTCAAAAAATACGAAAACACACATCATCTATTCACACTATGATAATTGAGAGAAGCTTCAAAGGTACCACAATAAAAGCACGATTATCCAAACCAGAGACGAGCACCCAGAAGTTCTAAGAAACGGAAAAGAACAGCGCCAAGAATACGGACGAAAACGGATCTCAAAGCAGTGTGGTTGCCAGTGGCTACACTCCTCAAAATGAACGAGCACAGAGTATTGACGAATGAGAAGACTCAAGACACCATGCGAACCGTCGTCTCATTGCGCCAATTATATTCAATTAAGTATAAAGCCTTTACAGTATAGAAGTCTCTCTGCGCATGAAACACTCGTGTATTGGGCTCCTTGGCAGGCTCGTACTGCTAGTCGGAAGCTTGCAAACATTTCTCGCTGCCTTTTTCTGATAACACTTTCCGTAGCTGACATAGTCGAAGGTACCATCTCCCCAGGCTTGCACCTTCCTAAAAGACCTCCATCGGCGACAGAGCTGTTCCCTGACTCTCTTATCCCGTTCGCCCTCGCTGGTCAGAATAGAACAAGACTGACGACCTAAAGCGAGCAGAGCTCTTCACACTCTGGGGCTGTTGCCAGTGTTGGCCCAGTGGTCTTCTGGGAGGGCTCCACCAGCCTCATGTCAACGTCTTTTGAAGACCCTTCTCCTGTTGTACTAGAAGGCTGGCATCTTCGCTTTGGTCCCCATGTTGTAGGACGAACAGCCTCCTCCTCTTCTTCGTCCTCGGGCTTAGCGCGTTTCTTCCCTTTCAAGTCCCGCAGAGGCTCGTTAATGACGATATGAGCTGACTGGGATGTGCGCAGTTCGGGCGGAATGGGCTCGAATATGGACGCTGAGCTCGGGCGTCCTTTGAGAGACGAGAGGTTGAATCTGCTACTAGTAGCCATGAACGAGGCCCTGGATAACACGTTAGGACAAACAGGAGACAAGAAAGAACGATCACTTACGCCTCTTCATCTGTAACTTCCCTGATAGTGGCATGATCGAGTACAGTCGGTTCTTCTGCCAAATTGGAGGCGTCCGAGAACGCCTGCAGAATCCCCCGCCAGGTCTCCTGGGAAACAACTCGGCGACAGTGCCTGGCCATGCTGGGTGGGACACAGTTCTTATCAATCGGGATGCGGACACTGTTTTTGAGCGAGGGGTAAGAGGAGCCTCCGAGACTGTCAATCACAGCTCGAATTTCGCAATCTTCCATCATGCTGGCCGCGATTGCCTCGCTTGATTACCGTTAGGACCTATGTCAATCCAGAGGTGGAAGAGGAACGAGACTTACATATCGTCTCTGGACACTCTGGCTAGATGGTCATTCTCTTCGGTCAATTGGTCTGTCAAGTCGGAAAGAGCGCGAGCTCTGAGACACTGTTCTGCCTCTTTGTCAAGAACCGGGCGGCTGATTTCGACGCCCATCTTGGGACGGCGACTGAGAAACGAAGGGTAAGTTGAGAATGCCAGTGGGTGAGGTGTCTGCTCGCCCCTTTGAGCTGGAAGGGATGAAATTTGCGAAACTTTATAGTCTCCCGAAGCTCGGTGTTTCGGTCAGTAAGCTATGAGGTGCCACTGCAAGACATGCTACCTCGGTGCATATCTTGGTATGTGTAATGAGGGTATGAATCAGTCTCTCATTCTGCTATGAAGCTGTAGCATTGCTGCCGGAACCTAATTCACAATGAGGCAATCTTGATCTCGTTCCTCGAATCGTATGACCTACGAGGATGTAAGATTTTGAGGTATTAGTGAAAATTCGAGCCTCTGTGCAACAGTCCAAGAATTCGGGGGGTCTCAACTCGTGAAGAGGAGTACAGACACGAAGACAGCGGGAATACCGCCGCCCGAGCATTCGTAGGACATCTGTGGAACACTGCAATAAAACTTCTCATTTAGCCGGAAGAGGAAGGACCAAGGCTGGGGAAATGTCCGTGCCTAGTATAGATAAAGGAAGCTCCAACAGTCGATCGTCAACAGTATAAAGAAAGCGGTTCGGAGAGGGTATTCGGGCGATGTGAGAAAGAGTTAGCCTTGGAGAAACTCAGGAGCTGTGAAGACGAACAGCAGTCCGCAAATTGAGTGCACGAAATGAGGACTTCATTTCACAGTAGCTCAACCTCACACGAACGCACAAAAGAAACGAGGTTGCATGACGGTTGGTGTGAAGGAATGTTTTTTGTTTGGTGCTGCTGGCCCATCCATGGCGAAGCACCGCAGCTCCGATTGAAACGCGGAATCAAATAGGAAAAAGGGCTTTCAGCACGCAACTCAGTACAAACTTCTGGGCTTTCGAGCCATCATGTAGGCGTTGACTCTTGAAAGGTGTAATTGTACATCTAACAATGGTTACGAACGTACGGAATCCACGACAACAGGGCTGAATCCGAATCATCCAACCTCTCGCGGAGTCGCTGAACAGCACCATGAAGCGCAAACGCAGCCTGTTGACCGTCAAGCAGGGGCGAGTTCACATCAATTTGGCTACCACTTCGCTTGATGAGCTCTTGATAAAACTCCTCTGCCACTTGTTGGGCACGGGCATCAATTGACCACATCGTCCCAACAACTCCTCGATAACCTGCTGCGAGCATCCCAGCCGCCAAATGAACCACCTCTTCGCTAAGCCTGGCGTCACCAACGCTCATATCACAAGCCGAGAAGAAGGCCAAATCTGCGTTCTTCAAGTTTGAGTTGAGGATGGTCGAGAGATCTAGTTTCCCATCGTGGAGGTAGAATCGACTGTTCAAGGGTTCTTTCGTGTCCTGCATACCATGCCATGCAAGGTGGACGCAGCTGTACTCTTCCATAGCCGACGTAGTGCTTCAATTGCACAGTCGCTTCCTCTTTCTTCAGTCGTAACGAGCGAATTGAACACTCCTTGAGCTCAGCAGAGATTGCTTCAACTTCGCCGCGAGTACCAGGGATAGGGAGGAGACCAGGCACTGTTGATACACTAACCATGCATATATAGTAGCATCGCAATTCGACTTGGTGACATTGACAACGACCGCCGCCCCATGTTGAGGTAGAGCCTTGATACAGTCCGTTAACGATGTTGGTAGGAGAAATAGGGGTTCGAGGTGTTCATGAGCAAGGAAGGGCAGAGAGGTCCTCCGACGTATCTGCATGTTACCGTGGTAGATAATGGAAATATATATGTCTGTATTTCCACTTCGGAGTGAGTTAAATACATACTGGCAGTGGGAAAAGCAACCTCGAGATCGCTTCGGGGATTCTGATGAGGCGGTTGCATCCCACCCTATCTCAGCTCAAAGCTCAAAGATAAAGCGGACTCAGAGTAGGAAGCCTGTCAATTGAATCGCGAAACGGGACGCGGTGAAGAATTGCCGTCAACTCGCACAGCGTGTCCCAGAAAAATGTCTCGAGGATTCGTTTTCAAGCTTTGGCACTGCCCTTTCGAAAGTTGGGCTAAATTTGATCCTGGGTTTTGGGCTGTCGTTGTATCCCAAGTCTCGCCAATTCTACACTCTCTTTATTCATGTACCAGCTCCGACCTCCAACCACTAGCGCAAGTATCTGTACGTATTCCATCCACTGATTTGCAGGACTTGAGGCACCAAAGTGGCCAATGATCAGCATGAGGCTATGCTGCCGACCACAGCTTTATCGGCCTCGCAGGCTGTGTTCACCGGAACGGGGAGCATTTGCGCAAGGAAGCAGAAGGGAATGACGTCGTTAACACAAGCGAGGCAACAGAAGCTCTTGGTTGCGGCCTGGATCCAATCCTCCAGCTCCAAAGGGCACACTGCAAGGCAAACTAAGGCCGCTGCGCAGTGTGCCAACTCTTCGGCTGACATCGTGCTTCTAGCCAGTGTGAGGGACGGAGGCAAACTTTCCGTCCACATGCGAAGATCGATCACGATATATAAACGGGGTTCTGCCAGCCTACTCAGCTTCCTGTACCTCCACGACGTTTTGCGTGGTTCTTTGTTTTTGCGCCTCCGAGTGCTCTTGGTTTCCTCGTTGCTTTTCGACACCATGTCCATCCCTCACGCTACCACTTTCTCCGAAAAGCCAATGTCGACGTCCTCGTCGCAACAGGGGTACAAACTGCATCCTCCTCCATCTCTCCATGATCTCCCATCGAAAGAAACCTCCAACCATCAGAGCGACTACTACGACAGCGAGTTGGGGCATCCTACCCACCATGGTGCATGCCCCCACCGACGACAAGCCTGCCGTTCTCGACGATACCTCGTCCCTATGATCATCGGGATTATCGTCTCCCTTATTGCGTTCGGCCTGCTCTCATGCACGAATACTGGCTTGGATCTCGACGCGTGGCTCGCAAGTCTAACACCGGGCGGTGCAGACCTTGTCCGTCGTGCTGCAGAAACGACCGCTGCGACCTCTACGGAGGGCACTGGTAATCCCATCATCGACAAAAAATGTGAGTGTTTCCCTAGTAGTAGCATCATGCCGAACTGGCCTCTCATCGTACCCCATTTCCTCGCGATCGATCAGATTACTTGATTATCATCTTCGTTGGGCTGGTCTTGGTTATTTTCGCGGGTATCATGCTCAGCGCGTGGTGCTGCAAAGGTACGTTAAGCTCCGAAGTAGCACGGTTTGAATGAGGCTTACAATCATCTCAGGAGCGTTCAAAAACCCCTTGTGCTGCCCTTGCTATCTCTGCGCCTGCTGTGGAGGTCTCGGTAAGTCTCCTACTCCGGCGTGTTGGAGCAATGCCACTCACATGAATTCGATCGATAGCTTGCTTGGAATGCATTGGTTGCGGTCTCTGCGCAGAAGGCTTCGAGCAGTTGTCGCAAGATGGTTGATTAACCCTGACGATTTTCCTTTCTTTCTTCTCCAGAACCACACGGTCCTATCATCATGTATAGGATGATGTACGAACACGAATACCTGTAAACGATACCACAACGGACACTTACCCAAGGAAGCATGGCATCTATCCCATCTGTAATAGTAGTTTGGGCAGAAATAAGAATGATTGTGATAATGAGTGGCATTACGGGAGTGGTTAGAGTGAGATTAGCACAGACTAGACGTAGAGTATGCGAGGCTAACGAGCATCAATTTCCCTTCACGCCGAGAACCCATTCAAGAAGTTAACAGAAGCCATAGCCTGCCCGACGTTGGTGAAATCCGTCAACACGAAATTCGGATTCTTTTCGTTCATGATCGCTGCACAATTCATCGCATGGGTGTAGATGCTGTAGATCCCGTGCGTCCTGGGAGTGTTGAGGCGATCAGGAATCTTGAAACCCGGATGGAAGAACGGTAAGATATCGAAGTTGAGGTTGTGGTTGATCAGATACATTTGGTCCGTCGGAGCCAGAGGACCAGCAGTACGGTCGACCGAACAAGGGAAGCTGGCATCAGTCGGATTGTAGGGGTCCTCCCAGACCTATCAGATCGGCCAGAGAGCACCATTCAGTCCTTGATCAGAGAGGCAGCGAGGGAGGAGACGTGGTTTACGCACCATCTTGAACTGAGGGAGGATGTACTCTCGCTCTGGGTTTGTCCGGTTGTCAGCACCCTTGTCGAGGAATACTACGACACGTTTGCCAGATTGGATGAATTCCCGAAGCGTCGGCCAGTCTTCGCGGCCCATGACGGGTTGAGGAGGAATGTAAGCAAGATCGGCCATCCCTACGAAAGATGATTCAGGCCCGAAGGACACCCATCGGCTAGCTTTATGTGACGCACCTGTCTCCTCGAACACTGGCTTCCAAACCTCCGACACGGAGACGTTTTCGGGGTTTGTGAAGATGAACGTGAGGACCTCGTTCGGGTTCTTGTCCAGCCAAGTCTTGACCGTTCGGAGGTAGTCAGCGACAGAGCCTCCATCGAATAGCCCACAAGCTAAGAAAAGATAGGTCGTTAGACATATTGGGCCCAATCAATGATCTGTTCACCTACAAGTATGGCAAAAATGTAGCTTTCCATTATTCCTATCAATCGAGTGTTTGAGCGCTGCTGTTCAAGCCCGGTTGCCAGATGGACTCACATATGGGATTGTGCCTGCAGGAGACGAGCACCGAGGTTCAGCTGCTCTGTGAGATTAACTTCTTGAGTGCGCGAGACTAGGTCGACCATCTTCAATCAACACTATGGATGGACGGGCATACGACCGAAAACTCACGTGCGAATGGGTTTGGGCTGTGGGCGAAGGAATCGTGTGCGCCGAGGAAGGTGATGTTGCCATACTTCCTGTCGCAGAGCTCAGCATGGCCATTGCAAACGAGTTCTTGTTCTCTGAGAGGGCAGAGTCAGTCCCGGGGTTACGAAGTGGAGCGGCGCCAATCTTACTGTCGTTCAGCCAATAGTGCTCTTGAGTGTCTGAAATCCAGGTCCCAGTTTGTCAGTAGCGACCGCGAAATCATATAAGAGAGTGCTCACCTCCTGAACATCCGTCGACCACCGTTGGTTGGCACAGCCAAAACCCCGATGTCGAGGAGGAAAGTGACGAAAATTGCGAGATAAAGGACCAGCCGGTTCATAGTCGTTCTACCAAGTGTTCAACACTAGGAGAGACTGTTTGTTATGTATTTCAGCGCCCAGCGACTGAAAATTACGAGACCAGCTCGAAGATGAGGATGACGGTGTAAAGCAAACAACCTAGTGGGCGTAAATCAACCGCTGAACGCTTGCCTCGGCGATGAGGCTGTGTTCCGCAAATGCTCCGACATGAGGCCTGTCGGTCATCAAAAATTGATGGGACGATAAAACAGGAGGAAGTGCAAGAATTGTATACAACAAGAGCTATGAGAGGGTATAATACATACAGACAGGCCTTGAGGGCAAAGGCAGTACATACATAGGCAGTCCAATCGTCAGTGAGTGTCAAAAGGTGTGATAAAACAGGGGAGATGAGGGGGAAGACGCCTTTAAGCAGCGCCAACTACTGTCCCAGAATATCCATTTTAGACATAAACGAGGTAGACGGATGAGATAACGCCCAAGAATAGACCAAAGCTGATCCCAAAGCTGTCTCTCAGCGGTGCAGCAGAGGAACCGGCCGTTGAACCAGAAGAGGTGCCGTTGGTATTGGCCGGGGGTGAAAGGACCTGATCAAGTGAAAAGACAATCAGAATTTGGTTCCGACATATCAACGACAAGAATATACGTACCCCAGTGAGCACATGAGCGACACCGTTGCTCATGATGACGTTACCGGTCTGAACAGCTACGTCGTTGATGAACAGCTGACCGTCGCGTTTGTGGACAGTGACTGGAACTCCAAGAAGGGTTTGGTACTCCTTGCCGTCTTCAAAGGCAGTGGAGTATCCAACGTCGCCAACGATACTGTGGTACTTCAACGCGTCGACGATCTGGTCGGTCGACAACGCTGAGATGTTGATGCCCGCCGCTTGGAATGCTGCGTCGGTAGGAGCGAAGCAGGTGAATTTAGCAGTGGTATCGACGACTTCAGTAAGGTTACTTGTTCGGATGGCGTTTAGGAGAGTGTTCAACTGAGCGGTCTCGGCCGTCTGAGTGCAGGTTCGGGGGAAGTTGAGAACTCTAAAAGGAAGTCGTCATGAGGATGGTGATGGAACGAAACATAGTTCAACACTCACTGATCGATGACATGAACGAGCCCTCCCTGGTAGGCCAGGTCGGATGAGGTGACATTCGCGCTCCCACCAATACCGGAATAAATCTTTAACCCACTGGCAGCAACTTCCTGGCCAGTGCTCCCGTACGCACTCGCGAAAATGACGTTCGCAGTCCCAGCCAAATTGGCGTAATCCGCGTCCAAAAGGCGCGTCTCTGCAATGGTTCCACCTGCGACACTAAGGCTGGCAGCGTCGCGCGTCGATGGGAGGAGGTGGTAGTTGATGAGGTCGAGGATGGTGTCTTCTGTGATGCTAGGCAATCCACCTTGGGTTGCGATGAAGTTGTTGAGAGCATCGTTGGAGGGAGCCAGGAAGGTTCCGCTAGCCGCAGTGAGGTTCCCAAGCAAAGCTGGGTACTGGGTGATGATGGAATTGAGAGTGGAAAGTTCCGCGGTTTGGGCGATGAGGCTGGCAATATCGGGACCTCCAGTTGTTCCAGTCCCGGTGCCGCCAGTACCTCCAGTGCCGCCAGTCCCGGTACCTCCAGTTCCATCGGTGCCGGTGCCACCAGTTCCACCTGTACCAGTACCGCCAGTTCCACCAGTACCAGTACCGTCAGTTCCACCAGTGCCGGTACCACCAGTTCCACCAGTGCCTCCAGTGCCCGACGAACCGGGAGTACCACTGCCTGCTGGACTAGGAGGAGCCGTGGCTGTCGTGACATCGGTGGTAGGATGGCCAAAGGACTCGAGAGCCCATCCTATTGCGGCGACCAAGGGCAAGAGCGTTCGGAGATGCATGTGTAGGAGTGGGGAGGGAGGACAACAAGGATGAGGCGACGGATGGGATCTTATGAATTGATGGGCACACCGCTCACAACCATGAAAGGTTCTATGAAATGTCCTTTATATGATGTGACGGGCGGCTAATCGTGGGGCCAATTGAATTGCGGACCCCTCGATTGACAGGTTGATTGGAGGGAAACGTCCAATCGATCGTAAAGTTGTCATTAGGCCGGTCCCCCTCGACGAGGCGAAAAAGCAGAGAGAGTCGGCGACAAATGAAGGTGGCGTTGAGGAAGCCGTAGAGGTGCGCAGCCCCGATGGCGAGGAAAGTGACGAAAACGCCTCGTGGATGGCTTGAGGCCAAGTCAGCTGACACACGGGCACCAGCGAAACGAGGGTGAGATTCGAATAAGCGCCCAGTGGAGGTGATTCAGGAACCGTTCGAGTGCTGTAAATGAAAGGAAAACGTCGCACAAGCCACAAGAATGCTACACAGGCGAGACTTGGCACCAGGGTATGTACGTCGGGACAGCCTATGTGGCTTCTCAGACGTCCGCAATGGACTGGACTAGACAGTGAGGAGGCGAAAAAAACTGCGATGATTAGTCGGATGATCAGACGCGTGCCAAAGCCATGTCATTGAGATCCGGATAAGGGCTCTGGTGATTCATGCTTCCCATTGACAGGATTGGAGTGTCGAGAAAGTTGGACGAGACTGAGAAATAGTGCTAGGATATCAATGTGAGAGCCTCAAGGTCACCGAGAACACATCATAGACGCAAGGTATGGCGTGTTGGCAGAACGAGAGGGACGATGGGCTCCAATCAATCATAGAGAATGACGACATCCTCCACTAGCGCCTGTAGGCCCAGAATTTGCCACTGACAGCCAAGCATGACAATGACAGCAAGAACGCTGTACCTTGACGCATGTGTGCGGAGGCTAGAGTGAGGAAATTACCTCCTGAGCCGCAGAAGACCTATGCCGTGGATGTCCGCGAAAAGCAAGAAAGCACAAATTGAAAGCCGCAGCGCCGTCTTCGCCAGGACACTGCCACTGCGACACCGCATCTTCCCACGCCAGGCATCGGCCGACCCTCCGCCTGATTATCTAGTAGAGATGCCCACTTGAGGGCAGCTGTGGTACTTGTATTGGTGGGAGGGCGGAAGCATGGAAAACGATGGAGGGTTTCGACCCCCTAGATTATCGCTCAGAAGATAAACATTTGGGCCACATAAAACTGCTTTTAGCCGGCTATAGAAGAGAATCAGATAAGGATCTCAGGAAAGGCCGGTGATTGACGCCTACTGTCAAACTGAGACCATTGACCCTTCGCAGCTCCGAATGAATAGGACTCGGTGTGTGCGGTGTCAAGAATACCAGAAAGAGCCGCTCACGGGGTATCCCGTAATATATATACGGAGGCTGTCAGTGAATAACGGTCCCTTTGGTCATTCTGCGTCTTACGCCCAACTCCCCATTATGTTGTTGAAGATCCCCCGGTTCCTCGCTCTCCTTCCCTTCGGTATCCCTCTATTGGCCAACGCTGCCACCGTCCAGGAGGTGATTGCTCAGCGTCCGGAGCTCTCGAGGCTCAATGCTATCACCACACGTTTTCCTTCAGTGATCCGGGATTTGACTGTAGCAGGAGGTACCTTGCTCGCTCCAACCAACGATGCGGTCTCCAGCTTTATCGCGAGCGCTGGTTTCTCCGATGTATCGAGCATCACAGAGGCAACCGCGCGGGACCTTCTGTCATATCATGTCCTCCCTCTTGCGCTCAGGAGCACAGACCTAAGTCGGGCGGGCGGAGCACTCGCAGACACCAACCTTCTCAACGATGAACTTGCGAACCTTCAGGGTGCACCCAACGTGGTATTTGCCAGTGCATTCGGTAGCACCGGTCAAGAAATTGCTCCCAGTGGTCTCAAGATTTACTCGGGGATCGGAACCCCATCCAATGTCACAACATCCGACGTCGTGTTTGATGACGGGTACATGCATCTTATAGACCGGTAAGTTAATGAACCTCGCTGCGGTGCCAAGTTTCTGAACTTATCATGCAGGGTTCTCAATTTCCCCCGCCCGTGCACTGAGACCGCGCAGGCAGCATCCCTCACACGTTTGTACAGAGCCCTTCAAAGAGCTAACTTGTCGGTGACAGTGGATACAACACCCAAGTTCACCTGTTTTGCTCCGACTGATGCAGCATTCGAGCGAGCTGGGATCGATGTTGAAGCCCTCACTCCCCAACAACTCACCGACGCCTTGATGTACCACAGTATTGTTGGAGATGTGGGGTATTCGACTGCCTTCGAGGACGGGAGGCAGTACCAGACCTTGCTCGGAGTCAATGTGACGGTTCACAAGCGAGCTGGCCAGCTCTTTATCAATGATGTTGCCGTTTTGCAAGGAAATGTTGTCATGTCCAACGGAGTTGCACATGTCCTCGACGGGGTCAGTCACCTTTCGTTTTCATTAAAAATAGCCTCTGATAGTCCGTCTTGGCTCCGCAACAGGTCCTGTCACCTCCTACACCAGGGACGCCAACGAATGCGCCCGGTGGCACCACGACTACTCCACGCGTTACAATCACCAGCATCCCTCCTCCGCAGACGACACGTACAACTTCACATGCGGTCACTGCTGAAGTATCCTGGGCTCATTCCATCCTCAGCTCAATCGTCATGATGGTAGCGTACGCCCACTTTGTATGATTATTTCTTGATGATCCTCATGAACTTTGACCTCTCTAATGGTAAACGGACTTCTTGCTCGCTCTGGAATCAACTTTCGAGTTACGACTCTTCATAGATCTGCATTGAACAAAACAACTGTCCCCTTACAATCTATATTATACATAATATGTACTGTACTGGAAGTTTAAGATGAGCTCTACTGCTCGCTTCTCAGGACCGAGATTTATGTTTCCTCCGTCTCTAGAGAGTCTCAGGGATTGACGATAAGGATTCAGATTCAGACCTCAGTGGTATATAGGTGCACAGATCTTCTCAAAAACTGACATTGACCCTCTCTTTGATCTCTCCTACCTAGATCATGCGCAAAATTGCGAGGTAATCATAGGATCGCATGTATACGTCAAGCCGGTAAACGCGAGGGGGTGGCAACACCTGTATGCGACGAAGACACCGTCCACCGAATCATATTTCAATACAAACTTCAGAAGTACAATGAGCTGCGACAAAGGTAAAGAAAAATAAGAGAGTTCAATACATATGCAAGAGTCTTCTATAGAAATACAACTCAGTCCCTCATCTTGAAAGTTGATCTAAACAATTGAAGTCCCTCCTCGTCGACCTTCTCCCAAGGTGAAATTGCCTTCATCAAATTGAACCACCGCTTGTCCTCGGCCTCCATCAGCTCCTGCCACTCTGGCGATTGCTCTCCCAAAAGCCTCTTGAACCATGTCAAGTACGAGGCGACGACAAAGTCAGCGAAACATGGCTTGTTTCCGGTGATGAAGGTCTGGCAGGACGAGGCAACGAGCGACCACTTGTGGAAGGACTTGAAACCGGCACGAACACCGTCCCAGACGACTTTCCGGCGCTCGGAGCCAACTGGTGCAATATCTTCAAGGCGGCATCCATACCGGGCCTCGCGACGGGATCGGTAGTATTGGGAGCTACGAGTAGGAAGTTGGCGCATAGCAAACTCGGAGGTGATAGAGTGAAGAGGATCCGAGATGGTTTGGATGAAGATATCGATGAACATGGCCTGGAGACCACGAGAGCCGATAGGGAACAGTGGAGGGGAGATGGTGGATGGGTATGCGTCTTCGAGGTATTGAGCGATGATCAATGAGTCGCCTATGCAACGACCAGCGGCGGGATCATAGATGACGGGAAGGCCGTAGAGAGGCTTTCCGTCCCGATTCTCGCGGCTCGGGACGGAAAGTTGTTCGTAAAGCTGAGCAATGTCCGGGTACTCAACCCAGACTGTGCGGTAGTCCAACCCCTTCAGGTTGAGAACAAATCTGTGCAGCACATCAGGCTTCAGCGGTGGAACACGTGAAATTCAAGAGACAGCACCTACCGAACTTTCCATGTGTTGGGTGACCACGCGACGTCCGAAGCAGCATACCCTGGGATGTCATAGAGAATAATCTTGTCTCCAGATGGAGGGGGAATGGTTGGCTGGAGCTCGATGGTCATGTCTGTGGCTGAGGCGATGAAACTGAGAGCGAAGATCGCTTGAAGAGGTTTGAGAGATAATTTTGAGTCGGAGGCATTCGACCTTATATATCCGAAACGCGACTTCAAGCAACCTGCTTGAACGATAAGTCCAATTCAAGCTTGGGAATACTTCTCATGGAAGCCCTGAGCGACTGTCAACAATACCCGAACAACTGTCAACCAATATGCATACCCGGCTTTGGCGGTGCCCTTGAGGTGACCTTCGGACAGTCAAGATGTCATTCCCGCGTTAACTAGAAGGTGGGAGTAACGGTCAATAGATTTCCCCAAAGAAATGCGTTGTACGTGTCCTTACTTACACTACCGAGCCGAGTTAGATCTGAAAGCGTGAACAAAGCACACTTCAGCCAAATGTTCGCTTCTAATTCTACACGCCGGCGATAAGAAATTCCTTCAGATTGATCGGGCTGGGCGGTTCAGACAATCACTGAAATGGCATTTAGTGGAGCGGGTCGATCCTTCGTAGAGACGCCGAGGAGACCAAGAGGAGACTCACCTCGGCACCGATTTCCACGTATCCAGGGCTGGTTCTAATTCTGAGCACTCGTACATCTACGCTCGAATTTGAACTTCATTTCGATTTTCATATTCATTTTGGGGAAGCGATGACCCGAAACGGAAAGAAACTGATGCTTCGTAGACGGTAGCCAGTACTGAACAGTAGCGCGCACGTTCTGGTGTCATTGAAGAGTTATCTGAACGTCCATATCGTAAAGTGTGGTACAAGAAGAGAAGAGAGAAGGGGGCTGCCCTGATGCGGCAATGCCATGAGGTATACCATAATGAAAATCAATACCAAAATCGCTTGTCGAGATCAAACCCTAAAAACCTGACTATCAAGACAGCAGGAACGATTGCTCCAATTCACTGCATAGCGATATCAACACCCCAGCGAAATATTCAAAGTCAGATACCTAAAACGACCTTGCGTTTAGAATTCGTTCGTTCTTTGGGGTAGTAGAGAAGGGACGTTAATAGCCAGGGACGCACCTCGTTCCACACTTGGGCGCAGCATCGGGCCCACCAAGCCCCATTGTGCTTGAACACCAAGCCATAGACTTTATCTTCGACCAGAAGCTTTCGGTCGACGTAAGAAATGATATCGTGGGTTTCTGGAAGGTAAGGCGACAATGGGAGTCGGACATTGACCATGTTCAATGTGAGCTCGCCACTTTCGTCCATCAGGTCGGTTTGAAAGATCTCCGCCATACGACGACCCCCGGCCAGTGCTAGATCATGGCAATATGCGTTTACGGCTGTCTCACCGCCAAGCCATACACGGAAGTCGAACGCTAAGTAGAAATGAGCCGTCAGACCAGGGTTCGAAACAGTAATAGTTGCCAATTTACCTGCGTTGCAACTGAGAAAAGAGGTGAAGTCGCGCGTTGAGGCATCTGTTAATTGTTCGGTGTTGATTTAATTCAGCTCGGGAAGAACCGATTTACGACCCTACTCACCCTCCAACCGTTGCTGGAGTGTCGACCCGGTCCCACTCGGGTACGAATTGTGTGGAAATGCGCTTTTCATGATATGCTGGTTTCTGTTACAGGCTTCATGAGATCATCACAGAGGGTCGGATTGAATTACCTACCTTCTTGGGACGTAAAGCAGGGAGCATCCACGCTTCGTGTAGAACCACTTGTGACAGCTCTAAGGGCTCAATTGAGCGAACAAAGTCGGGTTGCAGGGCGAACCGGCAAACGCACCGTAATCCAGAAGTCGGGCTGAGACTTTGACAAGTTCAGATCGACTTGTTGCCCCAAACAGTGCGCGGCGTCGACGATGCTGTACGCCCCCTCTTCCCTGCAAATGCGAACCATCTCCTCCCAAGGAAACTTGATCCCTGGTTTGGAACAGATCGCATCGATGAGAGCGACGAGTTTTGGTTGCCTCGTATGGCCAACTCGCCCGCGGAATTGGTTGGACCGGACAGAGCGCAAGTGCGCTTGATAGCCCTTGATAATCTCACTAGAAGTAGTCGGAAATTCTACCTCGTACATGGATGTGTTCACTTGATATTTGTCTCGGATGTACGCGACGTCGCCTCTACTACCCTTCCAGGTAGTCGTTACTGAGGGGGAAAAAAACAATTAGGACATTAACTGGAATGCAGGGTGGACAACCCACGATAAACAATGGTATCTTCTGAACACCACTCAAAATTGCTGAGAACCATATCTATCGAATGTGACGTTGTTGTCACGAAGACTAATTCATCCGGACTCGCCCCGAGAAGTGGAGCAAGTCTCTGGCGAGTTGCCTCCGTCAAGGGTTCACGAATAACTTTCTTCCATTTATCGGGAGATTCTTCAGCTTGGCGTTCCAAAGCGTTACAGGCTAGTTGAACGGGTATCGGAAGGGCGCCCTCAGAACCTGAGAAGATATTAGAGATACCAGCAAACCGTTTGAGTTCTCCCGTGCGTACCAATGTTCAAATTAACGAACCCAGGTTCGAACTGGAAATAGTGAAGAAGTGCGTGCCCGAATGGAGGAGACTCTGTCGGCACGAAGGCCGATATCTGGCTCTCTCCAAGATTGGTTAGCTTTGTCATGCCAGAGTTGCAGATGGAAGGGTGTCGGCACTGTTGAGATATTGAGACGCCAGCAGAGCTCTTTTATATGCAAGGATGTGGCGTTGGTTAATCAGTTTGGCACGACTAATCGGGGAATATAGTTTACGCTTTGCGACTAGGTACATTTGGGTTCGAAGTTCGGGAGGAAGGAGAAAAATACAATGGGCACAGAAACTACTCCGTATCAAAGATCATGCAACGAACTTCAATTGACTGTCGTTGAGGAGCTTCGGGTGGGCTCGTCGTGTCATCAAAAGCGCTATGGGCAGTCGCCCGAGCCGTCTTTCCCCCATCGTCGACGCTGTCGAAGATCTTGATGAAGGTGCATTCTTCCGGAGTTTGGCTTCCGAGATACCACCACTCGTGCTGGTCGCTGTGCCGAACATTGAAAGCAGAACCTTCGAAAGTTGGGTAGAAGCGGCGGGTGTGCATGAAGTCTCGCTCGGCATCAACTGAACGCCAGTTGACGACGCCGAGGGGGTGGTGTGCAACCGGATTCTCGATGGGACGCCACACATTGATGATACGGAAGCGTGAAGCCAGGAGCCGGTCAGCCTCTTCAGGGAGATGACGGCGAACACGGGCAACAGACGCTTCGTAGGTCTGATCAATATGAACACTTTTCTGCAGTAAGACGTTAGCAAGTAATCTGTCGAGATGTGAAGCGACGTACTGCGGGTCCTCTCGGGGTTCCCTTGTCCATATGGTTTGGTTGCTCTTGAAGACGGCGAACGGTATGGTCCCAGATGAAAACACGTTTAGCACCTGGAACGGTTTTCTTGATAAGTTCTTCTATTTCCTTGTAATACCCGTTGACGACGCGTTGCTCATCATCGAAGGTTTTCTCGGACGCGACGTGACGAACGAACTTGAAACCGTTTTCGTCCAAGCAGGCGTTTTCCTCAAGAGGAGTTCCGCGTGCATCGTGAATGACGGCTGGGTAGGGCCTCATCTCGATATTAGATTTAGGAGTACCATCCGGAGGGTCGTAGACATATTTGAACGCAGGTTGAGAGTCGAGATGAACGCAGTAGTTGAGGATGGTTTCAATGTCTGGCATGGTCGAGGTTGGTCGGGGGAAGAGCAGCTACTTCTTGGAGGCAGCTAGAGTCCCTTTCTAAATACAGGACCTTGGATAGAGTTCGTGCTAATCGGCTGGGGACCCTGTCGCATCTCCTTGAGCCTGCGAAATGCGATAGTGAAAACCATGCAGATTCAAGTCAAACCGTGAATGGGCCAACTTCGCAAACCGCTTGAACAGAGTTGAACTGATCCACTGAGTTCAAGTACGTCATTGATAATTTTGTCCCACGCTCAACTGCCGACCTCGGCATGATCCCACTCTGACAGGTGTTCGTTTCCGACTGCATACCTTTTAGCAACTACTATCATCAACTTTACAGGGCGCAATGCTGAGGACTGCTGTATCAAAGACCCAGAGGATCTCTAACATATCTCACATTGCTCGCGGTAGCCATATTCGCTGGAACTCCAGCTGGCACAAGACCGCCAAGGCGGGATTTACCGTAGGCACAGAGGAGTATAACAAGTGGGTCATCTCTGGCTTGTGAGAGAACTGGTCTAATGCCTGTCATAAATCTATAGATTTAGGCCTACATATCCTTCTGAGCCCATTTCTCAGATTCGTGAGGCAGTCAATGCTCCTCCTCCATTGAACGTAGCAGAGTTCGTCGACTGGTTGCTGTGATTCGCGCTTCCTTTTCGACTGACATCATTATCAGACTGGGCTCTGGTTCTGGTATATTTACTCGGAATCTGCTAGCCCATCCTGCATGGGCTGATTCAATTGCCCGTCTTCGCGCTGTTGAACCCAGCGAAGGCATGCGCAAATCGTTTGACAAGTCGATCCAGGATCCCCGTGTCGTCACCACGGACGGAACTTTTGATATAACAGGCATCCCAGACGGCTGGGCGGACGTCATCATCGTTGCTCAGGTATTTTTTCTATCGTTTGAATTTGTGGTCTCGAGAATCTTACTGTGCTTTGCAGGCCTTCCACTGGGCGACAAACTTCGATGCTGCCGTCGCCGAGTTCGCCCGCATTCTCAGGCCGAACGCCCCTCTGGCTCTCATCTGGAACATGGAAGACCGATCCCGTGCTCCCTGGCTCAAGCAGTGCCGCGAGAGAATCGAACAGTACGAGAACAATAGCCCTCACTTCCGATTCGGTTTGTGGCGCAAGGCCTTCGATGTACCCAACTGGGACAAGTACTTCACTCGTCCTGTCGAGAAGGTGCATGAGTATCACCATCCGGGTACCATGGAGCGTCTTGTCAATCGATCCGTCACGAAGAGCGATGTTGCTCCCCTTCCTGACGAAGAAAAGAAGAAGATTCAGAAGGACATTGCCAGCTACATTCAGAAGGGTGAAGGTATGGTATGGATTGATAAAGAGAAGGGCATCTTCGAGTATCCTCACCAGGTGACCTTGGTTCTCGCTCATCGTAAAGACTAGTCCTGTCCACCACGAGTACATAGATCCCAGATACTTGTAACTCTGACGTTTGAATGTACAGTGCCTTTCTACCATAGGCTACGTATTCGTTGCCCTGCAAACTTCGGTTCTTGAACCAACGCGTAGCGCTCGGTCAAGCATCCAGAGTTCATGGTAGACTTACGTACGATGATCGCATGAGGAAAAAGGCAAGAAGATTCTATGCATTACATTCCATAAATCCAAGTACAGTCCCAAAAACTACATTCAATCAAGCTCGAAAACGAAGCAACGCAATTCTATGGACTGCCTATGCGGGGCCTCGGGGGGGCTTGTATGGTCATCGAACGACGTATGAGGCGTAGCCCTAGCGACATTCTCCACCGTATCATAACACTTTATCAACAAACATTCCTCGGGACTCTGGTCAGCCAAATGCCACCACTGGTGCTTCTCGCTATGCCGAACATTATACGTCGCCCCAATGAAGTCGGGGTGAATCCTCTTGGTAGCTAAGAGGTCCTGAGCGGGGTTGACGGACCTCCAGTCAGCTACAGCGAGGGGATTGTGAGCGACAGGGTTCCCAATGGGTCGCCAGACGTTGATAATCTGCATTCGACCCTTGAGGAGACGGTCCGCTTGGTCTGGGAGGTGGATGCGTAGACGGGCAGGGCCAGATTCGTACGTTTGGTCTGCGTGAACGCGAAGCTATCACGACGCTCGATGAGAACCTCTTCCAATGAAAAAAGATTACAAGACACTCACAGCTGGTCCTCGTCCCTCTGTAGGGTCCGAGGGATCCTTATCTTTACGTCTACAACTGGCCATCAGCATGTCTTCGGGGTGAGACCAAGTAACGAGTAGGAACCCACCGAACAGTGGAATCGAAAACGTGGACCCGTTTAGCCCAAGGTATGACCGACAACAGCAGCTGCTCGGCCTCCTTGAAATAAACTTCCTTGATACGATCCTCATCGAGGAACTCGGTCTCCAGGCTCTTGTGCTTCACAAATTGGAATCCGTGAACATCAAGATCAGCCTTCTCTTCCATCTCCGTTCCGCGAGCATCGCGGACGGTGGCGGGGTACGCTTTAAACTCAAAGTTCTTGCGAGGAACGCCTTCGGGAGGACTGAAGATATACTTGTAGAGAGGTTCGCCGTCGAATGGGACAGCATAGTTGAGAGTGGTCTCGACGTCGTTCGGCATGATTGGGAAGTGCGACGATTTGAACGAGTTTGGGGTGGAAATTGGGAGGGGTTGATATTTTACAACTCCAGATACTCCGAGGTCTTTCAGGGTCAGCTATTCGCTCCAGGACGACCGCGAGCTGAGCTGTCTTTCATCTCATTCATGGCTCGACCCAGCCCACTTCATCCATTAACCGAAGCTTCCACGCTCAAAATGAAATTGAAAATCAGTGTAGAAGTCCGATATGGCAGCGCCGTTCTTCGGGCATGATGGACTAATCAGGAACAAGGAATTTACGTTGAAGTCATGCTGTCATGCCCCCAACGTCGGTAGGTACCGAAGTTGAGGAAGGACATGCGCGCCTCGCGGCTTGCTAAGTATCAGCGCTAGCTAGTTCACAGCCATTGAGCATCTATTTAAGTGTGATTGAATGCGGAGATACAAGAGCGAGCGCAAAGTTAGATGATATGCATGCAGTACTAGTCTATTCCTAGTACCCGGCCGCCACACCATTTTTGCGCGAGTCACTTGCGGCTGAAAATAGAGATGTCAGTGAGGCATGGTTAAACAATAGCGATAAAACTCACCAAACAACATTCCGTCCTTCACGCCAACGACCTCCACCACCGCTGAGGTCTTATTGAAGGGCAAGTCTGGTTGGACGTACGTCATTAGTATATCATCTCCAAAAAGAGAGAGAAAAATGAAGACATGAACCCCAAGAAAACGAAGCGAACAATGTTGGAAGCGAACAGAAAGGATACAGAGGAAGAGCAGGGTCGATGTAACAACAACGACAAGACAGATAGGTACTCACACCGAACGACATGCCCGCGCTCCCTGAGACCCTCAACGAGATTATTCCCGTACGGTCTATCAACATCCACGACGTTGGGGTACAACTGATTATGGAGCCTTCCCGCTTCCACCGCCTGGCTAACATCTAGAATACCGTTATCGCGGCAGTGCGCTCTAGCAGATTCCCTTTCGAGGTTTAATATAACCTGGAAGATGGCAGGGAAGATACGCGATCCACCAGCTCCTCCGACAGCTAGATAGAGAGAGCCATCTTTGTTCTCGATAATGGTTGGAGCGGTGGAAGAGAGGGGGCGTTTACCCGGCGCTGGGTGGTTATCTGTTTGGGCGATCAGAGTGTCAGTAGGTCTTCAACCATCGGGTGCAGAACAGCCTCAGAAGGTGGTGGCGTACATGGAGAAGGTGGAAGTCCGAAGCCGTTGGGAGTGCCGGGAATCGAGAAGTCATCCATCTAAGGAAAGGTTTCAAGCATTAGCATTTTATTGGGGCAAGCTAGCTGTTAGCGTACATACCTCATCGTTGAGAATAATCCCTGTGACTGGGTCAAGAACTTGGGACCCAAAGACGAGGTTGATGGTTGAGGTAACTGCAACGGCCATTCCATCCTTGTCGATGACTGAGGTATGGCTCTGCGGTAAGGTAGTCGTAAGCGGAGTCGTTGGAAGACAATGGAACAGAGGACGCACTGTTCCATGATCAAAGAGGATATCGTACTCGGGCCGATAGTATTCAGCAGGATGAGTTGTTTCCTATGAAAGATCACTTCGTATTCGAGATGAGGTATAGCGGGATTAGAACTCACATCGGTTAGATTGGCGAAAATCGTTTCAGCATACTCTTTCGTTGGGAGCTGAGTGATCTGAGTGGTACTGTTCAAGAACGCTGGGTCGCAAATCTTTGTCCTAACCGATCTTCATTATTATCACTCAGAGTGTAAGTGAATCGATGATACCTCGCAGCAAATCCGACTAGAAGATATGGTGAGCTGTACGTTGGGAAACAAGCAGAAGGAAAATTTACATTTCTGAACCTCAACCATTCGGTGAGTGTTCAAAGGAGTTTGGCCTTCGCCAACGAGATCGAAATGCTCCATGAGATTGAGCATGTGAAGAAGGACGGGGCCTGAAGCGGGAGCATGAGACGTATACACTTTCTTGTCGCGGTATGTGCCAACTAGTGCCTTCTCAACCTTCGGTTTGTAGGACAGTAGATCTGCATGAGTGAGGATTCCACCTTCTGCCTGAACCTTGCTGATGATGGAGTCAGCAATTGGGCCCTACACAATTCCGTCAATGAATAAAGTTCTAGAGCCCAATACTGAGCATTTCTACCTGGTAGAAAGCTTCAGGACCTTCGTTCGCGATGATTTCGAGTGTTCTGGACAAGTTCTTGCGTTCGATCAAGTCTCCTTCCTGAAGAAGCTTGCCATGTGGGGCGAATATTGCCCTCCAGTCGGGATTCTTCAGCATGAGAGTTTCATATCTCTAGCAACGAAACAAGAATTCAGGAGAGAACAATGAAAGATTAATGGAAAACGCATACCCTTATTCGAAACGCGAGCTCGTTTTGGATTTTCCAGCCTCGTGCTATATCGGCACTCGGCTTGACCAAAGCTTGCCATGGAAGTTTGCCCCATCGACGGTGTGCTTCTGCGAGGCCACGAATCTCGCTGGGAATGGCAACAGAAAGACCACCTATACGGGCCTTCATGGGTTGCCCGACGTACATCGTCGCATTTGCAGCGGCAGGAGCGGTCTCTCTGAAGTCTAATCCGTAGACTTCGGAGGAATTGCCCAGAGGTATTCGAACAACCATGAATCCTCCGCCACCTATCCCGGAACTAATTATGACGCGTCAGGACAAGATATGTGTGACGCGAGAGAATGTGACATACGAGAACATGTTGATAACGCCAACACACAAGGTGGTCGATATTGCGGCATCGACAGCGTTACCGCCGTTTCTCAACGTGGTGACGCCAAGCTTTGAACAGACCTCGTTTTCACTGGCCACTGCACCGTGTTTGGCTGTGATGAGCTGTCCAACATGGAGGCCCGTGGACGCGTTCCTCGAGGAAATCGCGTGGTCATAGTAAGTGCTTGTACATTTGAGCACTATCAACAGCGCCAGAGCCACTGGTAACTTCCAGAGCAGTGGTGATATGGACCGTTCGCCGACAGTAGGAGGAGGCGAAGGTGAAGGCGATAAGCCATTCTCGGTATCTTTGCCCGTCACAGACATCCCAGGCAGGTGGAGAACGAGGGGAAGGAAGGTGAAGTGATGTGGCCGAACACCTGGGACTTTTCTGACGAGTCGGGGACTCGGAGACAGGCATCATGAAAGCATGTCGGAAGCCCCGGTGACCGCTGTGATCGTGCCACCACTCGGCCGAACAAAATGATCCAGTTCAAGCCAACTTATAGATCTAGAAATGAAGCTGAATGCAAAGTCGACTCTAAGATAATACTTGTACCAGTCGTATGCTACTTGGATTCCAAACTTCAAATGCTGGATTTTTTCCCCTTTGCGAGTGCGTTGAAGTTGGCGTTTGACCTCGGGATGCTTTTCACAAGTAGCCGCGGATCAAATGTGAGGTCAGAATCGAGAATGGTTGTTCACGTCATCGGCTTGCTTCCGAATTTTGGTTGTCACAGCTCTCGGAGCAGCTACAATGAACCCCGATGATGAATAGTGCTATATCATCGGCACCGACCCATCTCCACTGAGGCTTCTGCGTTCTCTAACGTTTACCTCCATCTCCTGGTCCCCGCACGCTCTTTCACCCTGCCATGTCGTCGTCGGAAAGGGAGCCCTTGTTAGCGCAGCAAGTGTCCTCGTACACTCAGGCTCCGAGTGACGTGGAGCCAGATGTTGCACAAAAATTGACAATCGACCCACTCTCTTTGTCACGGCGCAAGAAGTGGACGATTCTGTTGGGTGCGTGGCTTGCGATGTTTCTAGCGGTAGGTCCCTACGTTCCTCCTAAGGTTGTGCGGAATTGACACGGAAGACCTTGCACATAGGCATTGAACAGTATGTGTTTCATATTTAACCTAAGGCCTTGAATGAAGGGTCTGACCTCTGACTCGTGTTTCCAGCCACTATTGTTGCAACGTGTTCGTACTTCTTCACCTCGATCACTCGCGTATTAGGCTGACTAGCCGCGGCTTATCCAGTGCTCTCGACAATATCCTCCCAATTTGTCAACGCCAACAGGGCGGGCTGGCTAGGTACCTCTTACCTGCTAGCGACATGCACTTTCACTCCGTTGTACGGAAGACTCTGCAATATCCTTGGTCGCAGACGGGCCAACCAGCTGGCGGTTGGCCTCACCGGTGCAGGCGTTTTGGCATGCGGCTTCTCCAATAGCATGAATGCCCTCATCATTGCCCGATTCGTATGTATACGGTCCGATATCAGTCTGACCGAATTTCTTAGGCTGATCATCTTCTCTCCAGATGAGTGGAATCGGTGGAGGAGGTATCAACACGACGACAAGGTATATCCGTCTTGATACACCTATCCCCGTTACTCGCTGACCCCCCAATTACCAGTATCATAACGTCGGATATGTTTAGGTTGGTCCTACAGTGATATGGTCAAAATTTAAAATTTAACAACATATACAGTGCACGGGATCGTGGATTGGCCCAAGGCTTTACTAGCATATTCAATGCTTTGGGACTTGGTCTAGGTGGACCCATGGGAGGCTTTCTCAGCGATAGGTACGTCTCGCTTTTGTTTGCCGTTATTCAACGACGCTCACAATTACCCCAAGGTTCGGTTGGAGATGGGCTTTCCTAGCTCAAATACCTATTTTCGTCATCTCTTTCACCTTGACAGAGTTCAATCTGAACTATACAACAGAGGTACGTGAAATTTGTTGCTCCGGTTGATCCCACAACCCACTGATTCACTTCCCATTTACAGGGGGAGAACAAGGATAAGAAAGATATCCTGCGCCGAATTGATTACGCGGGCACAGTCACACTCTTCGTCGCGGTATTTACAGCATTCCTTTCAGCCCTATGGTGACGTTGCTGAGTAACTCTCTCCGCAGGTCTTCTCACTTCTCGTGTTCATGTCAGGCAAATTCAATGATGACCTGCCAGTACGTACCTATCCGCACACGCTTTCATCGACATCTTCTGACTCAAGCCCTAGTGGGACAGCTGGAGCGTGATCCTCTCACTCTCCCTTTCAATTCTCTTCTTCATCTTTTTCGTGCTCGCTGAGATCTACGTCTCACCCGAACCTGTACTCGCACCGGCGCTGTTCAAGCACCGCGAGGCGATAGTCATCTCCGGATCCAACTTTTTCGTCCCTATCTGCAACTATGCCGTGATGTACTTCCTTCCTACGTGGTTCCAGACTGTCAAATTGGATAAAGCTAGTGTTGCTGGTACGTCTTTATCGCTGGCCTAGTGTCATATTAATGAACTTGTGCTAACCCGTGTGTTTTGCGACAAACGTTAGGTGCTCATATTATGCCACATAGCATTGCGATGTCGACTGGATCTATCTTCGCAGGGTACGTTCGTTCTATGCCTTATCTCTGTTTCCATTGCATTGGCTACATAATCTCCGTTCCGGAACTGAGTCCTTTTTGACAGATGGGTCATGAGGAGAACTGGGGAATACAAGCTCTTGATGTTGGTCACGGGCTTCCTTCCATTCATAGCGGGAATTCTCTTTTCGACTATGACCGTGGACTCTCCTTGGTTCGTCCAATGGTTCAGTATCGTACGTCCTTTTCCTTCTACTTTGTGGATGGATCGAGAATTTGTGCTTACTTACCCTGACGTAACCGTCGTAGATCCCTTTCGGTTTCGGAAACGCATGCGTCCTGCAGACGACTCTGAGTGCCCTTCTAGCATCCATTCCCCGTAAGACGCCTATTCCTTCACCCATATTGCGCTGCGTACCAACCACCATTCTCGTTTAGGCAAAACCCTCGCTGTTGGCACCGGCTTCATCCAGCTCTTCCGCGGAATCGGCCAAGTCATCGGAGTCGCACTAGCTTCAGCCGTCTTCCAAGCCGTCCTGAACGCCGAGCTGCACAAACGGATCACTGGACCAGGGTCCGAAGAGGAGATTGAGCGAATTCGACGAGACTCGACTCTTGTTGCGCACCTCCCTCCGGACCTTCAATCTGCTGCGCGCGAGTCGTATGCTATTGGGTTGAGATGGGTCTTTATCGTTGCGACGATCTGTACGGGGACTGCATATTGCATTCGGCTCACGGTATGTGCTGTTTTTGTCTTTAAAGTTGGAATTACCTTGCTCATTGTTAAACCTAGATTCGTTCGAGGTCGTTGGATGATCCTGTCGAAGAAGAGAGGAGACCTGTTGATACTGAATCGAATGGGGTAAGTGCCCAGGCGGATAGCTCAGCCAACTCGATCAAGTCGCCTGCGCCATCTGCAGTTTCATCGAAAGCGCCCTCAGTATCACGGTAGAGGGCTTTCTTGGGTGTTCTCTTCATCGTTTTCAATCGCTCTCTATGATATGAATCTCTGTTCCTCTCTTAATTTTGTTTCATCTTTATCGTGAGCCTCAAGGCTAGCCCTTGTACCCATGTATAAGCTCCCATTTCATTATACCACTATTTTATTACTCCAAAAATTCATGTGCCGTTTTAGTGGAGGTAGTCACGATTTATTGTCGCCGCAGCGCCTCCGCCAATGTATAAACTCGAACTGTAGCACGAAAAGTCCTCTCAGCTCAGCTGTCCTACAGTGGGTAATCTTTGCATGCCATACGTGTCAGGGAGCCTCAACTTTCTTGGCTTTCTTTCTTTCAAAACGGACTTGAAGTCAAAGTTATACCGTCTCAAATTCGCCCAATATCTCAGGATTAGCTACTCCATTATTTTTTTGAGACAAGACAAGCATACGGATCGATTGATCATTGGACAAGCACGTAGAACACACAAACACAAGATACATGATGAGTCGACAACTGAGAATACACAAAGCTAGAGAGACAGTCCGCTGTACAACGTAGAACACAATTACATTTACTCTTGATCAAATACGAGGCACCTAACCTCGATACTCTGCCTACTCGGCGCGGCAGGATCCGAAGTGTTATCCTTGAACGCGGTGTGCAAACACATCTTCGCAATACCACCTTCATCCACGCCTTGAGTATCAGAGCACTTCAACAAAACGACCTCGTCGGGCTTCATGTCCCTCATGTAGTACCACATGTGCTCTTCGTTGTGCCTAACGTTGTAGGTACCCCCTTCGCCTTTCCCGGGTTGGAGGATTTTGCGCGTGACGACGAGGTCCCGAGCGTGCTTGACTGAACGCCAGTCAGCGACAGCGAGAGGGTTGTGCGCGACGACGTTCTCGATGGGCCTCCATACGTTTACGATCCGGACGCGTTGGTTCGGTAGGGAGAGTAGACGGTTGGCTTCGTCTTCAGGGAGGTGCTTGTGCACGCGCCTGAGTGCGGAATCTTCGGTTTGGTCGACGTGTACGCGGAGCTGAGGATAGAAAGGAGTGGGTATTATTATAGCATCTGCATGGAATGATAAGATGAGATGGGTACTAACCAAAGGGCCGCGCTCGACGCCCCGATCACCCGTCGGCTCGATCGCGAGTCTCCTCAGGGTATGATCAAAAACAACAGCTTTCTTGGCTCCCTCGACGTTGTTCAGGATCAGCTCCTTGACCTCGTCGTAATATCCACCCTCATTGGCGAATGCCCCCTCATCAAGAAACTCGCGCTCCTTGCAAGGGGCCTCCAGGAATTGGAACGCCTGCACATCGAGTGAGGCTCCGGTTTCCAGAGGGGTGTTGCGGACGTCATGAATCGTGACCGGGTATGGCACGATGTCAAAGTTCATCCATGGGGTACCTTCGGGAGGCTGGGTGATGTACTTGACGAGAGGGATGGGTCCGTGAGGGACACAGTAGTTGAGTGTGGTCTCGACGTCTTGTGGGGAGACGGACTTGGGAAGGTTGTCTATGGCCATGGTTTGAACCAGATCAACTGCAAAGCACCAAGTTAAATGAGATGGAGAAATAGAGGACAAGGAAAGGGAATTGTCAAGTTTTGCGTTGTTCCTCTACGAGTGAGGGGTTGGTAAAAGAGGAATTTGAAGGGTATATTTGACCTCTCGTTATCGTTCTGGTGTACGTTACGGGAGTCGGTCAATCTGCGTCCTCACGCCAACCGAATGCCTAATCTAAGCCCTGCATCCGAATTTGACTAATTAAATGAAATTCGCGTCCACCCTTCCTCAACCGAAGGCGAAGTCAGCGCGGGATATCAGTGAGATGCAATGACGTCCGACTCAGGAAGGGCGGCAAAGTAGGACTGATGCCACCGCCATATCAGGTCACTAAACCGGCTCGCTTTCCAGTTTGCTGTTAGGAGAGTATCTGCACAGATCGGGTCGGGTCTCAAAAAATTTCGAGTATAGGTTATGTACATACCCAAATACGTTTTCCAACTTTTCTCACTGTGCGCCTTTAGGTAGGGTTCTGCACCACAGGTTACTCCCACTGATTTACCAGGGGAAACGTGCAGGTGTTCGTTCAAAAAAGTGCACTGACGACTCGATGATCATCGGGTTTCAACCGTAGGAGCTAGCTGCTAATTGCTGCTTCCTTTCGTCTCTATCCTTCAACATGTGTGACGCCATTATCTGCGGCTATATGCTCAACAAGGAAAATTCACTCGCCTCATCAAAGAGACGCCCGCCATGCAAGTGATTTTTGCACGCCGCAGCATATTACCAGGGTGATTGTATATGATAGGTGGAGGTCAGAATTACCCCGCCACCTACGAAAAATGGCGCCCTACCTCCGATGTGTGTTCCTTCGTACCCCATACTGGGCTCTCTGCTCGTCTTTCTGGATTTATTTTTCCTCTTCGTCAGTCGATACAGGGCCTACCGAGGCAAGAAGCAGCTCGCAAGTATCAAAGCTGGCCCCGACGGATTCCTTAAGGAGACAGAGCAGGACAAGAACAACCTGCGTGCCTGGATTGACTTCATCAGCAATGTGACGGGCCGGTGTTTCAAGAAGAGGACTTCCAGTTTGACTGGACAGTAGGTGAGGACCCGTTGGCGTATGGCTATTGACATAATTTTCTTTTGTTTTCTCTGACAATTAAACACTTGAATTTAAATGTGAGTGAATAATTACGAAAGTTGTATTTTAAAGGGCTTTGGACCAGAATTGACCACGATATGGTGAATCCATTTTTCCACATATGTTTGACGATCAGTTCTTGCCTGATCTTTGGCTTGTTTTGGCCAACCTGATCTATCCCCCGACGGGCCCCCACCCACCCTTACCCGTACCCGCTAGTCAGAAAAAAAATGAAAAACGTCTAGGCTATTGCATGCACTTGTCATTGGCCACGAGAAACCCATGAGGCCGGTACCAAGGTGACAGGGAATATGGACTTTGTGACGTCTGGGTGCCGCGATAACCGAAGAGAGATTAGACATGTCCGCGAAACCTGCAAAAAAGTGAACTCGTACGGGCTGGGGGTAGTCTCAGGATCCATTTCCCCAACATACCATCCCTCGACTCCCCTTGTCCTAACGTCTCTACTCAGGTTGCAACGATGAGCACGGGTGACTTCTCCACCTCCCTCAACTACTGCGTACCCTTGCCCGGCTACGACCCCAAGGAACCTCTCGTCAAATACGTCTATAACCCCCCTGCTGGTGTTCCCAAGCAGAACTTTGAGCTGCAGCCTTTCCCCGTCATCATCCGTGACCTCCGAAATGCCAACGGCGTCACCGATATCGAGCAGCTTGTCTCTCTCGATGTCCATGGCTTTCAGTTCGTGAAGAACGAGGCCAAAGAGAAGGACTTTGTTGACGAGGGAAAGCTCAAGGATGGATATTACAAGGAAGTTGAGCAGCTTGTCCTCGACAGGGTTCCAGGAGCCAAGAAGGTGGTTATTTTCGATCATACATTGAGGTGAGTGGTTTGATGTATCCCACTGTGGAAGGAGTATCAGAGTTAACCATTTCGATAGGCGTTTGGAGAAAGAACCCACTGCAAGGCAAGCAACGAGCAACGACCGTGGACCGATTGTAAATCCTTTCCCTACCCGCACCCATACGCACAAATTGAACCCCATCACCTCACAGCTTCGAGTACACATCGACCAAACCCTCAACGCGGTGTACAACCGCGTCCGCCGTCACCTCGCACCCGAGGACGCTGAACGCCTTCTCTCATCCAAAACACGCGTTCGACTCATCAACGTCTGGCGACCCATCCAGAACACCGTTGCACACAACCCTCTCGCACTGGCCGACTGGCGCAGTGTCGATGGCAACAACGACCTCCTCGAGACCCGCCGTGTCCTTGAGGGCGCTCTGATCCCTGAGCCCAACGGGGGACTGTATAATATTAGGCACAACACGGAGCATCGGTGGTACTATTTGAGCGACCAGACGCCGGAGGAGGTTACCTTCATCCAGTGCTGCGATAGCAAGGTTGTAGAGGAGGGTGCTGCAGGTGCGGTGGGAGCACCTCATACGTCGTTCAACGATACGAGGTCTCCCCCGGAGGCTCCAAGGCGACAGTCGATCGAGGTTAGGTGCTTGGTGTTCGATTCGGAGTAGTGGAGAGAAAGCGTGAAGTTCTTGTATTATCATGTACAGATGAGCAACAATGATGCCAGTCGCATTGTATTCTGAAACTGCAGGGATTAGATACGACGAGGATATGTGCAAGGGGTGAGCACGTACCTCTCTTTCCGTGCAGCCTGGGGTCTGATCCTACTCTGCATCTTCCGACTCGCTATCCTCCTCACGAGCTTGAGGCGCTGGAGCAGCAGGAAACCATCCATACCTCCCGAGATCCACCCTCATGTCCCCGCCCCGCCCAATCGTAACTTCGACACCCTCCGCTTCCAGGGCATTCCGTTGGCGTTCTGCGCCGTCTGTCCCGGGACCACGAGAAGATATCGCCCCGGATGCACCAATGACACGGTGCCATGGTACCGGAGGGTTCGCCTGGGGCGAAAGAAATTTCAGAGCTAATGACGAGATAGATAGCACAAGTCAGCCTGATGAATACGAAACACCGAATTGCTACAGACCTTGCCCGACGTGTCGAGAATGACGAGGCATTCCAATAAGCTTAGCTATATGGCCTACCAAATTTCAATATTTTGAGCTCAGTGAAAGGAAATTGAACTCACCATAGCTTGTGACTCGTTGTGGTGGTATCTCTCGCACTTTGTCGTACACCTGTGCGATTAATCCTTGTTAGATTGGCCTGAATATGGGTCCATATGTACCCACAGCTGCGTGAAACTCGGCGCTATCCATAAAGGTGACGGGCGACAGGTGAAAGGGCTATCAAGAAGTTGCGAACCATGGCGGTATGAGTCGACGAAACGTGGAACTGTCAGAGACGGGGCCGGAGGGGCGGGGCGCAATTGACCCGCCGGCTTTACGTAAGTGATGTATCATTTTCGGAAAGTCGCCGGGCCAGGCCGCATTGCTCTTCAACTTTCAACTTGGTGTTGTGGGCCGTTGCGAAAGCACGGCAGTGCGAGTCTTTACGTGTATATTTATCTCCAAAGGATTACATTTTTGGCTCCAGTGTGCTACTGTTCAGAGAGAAGTTTGCGCTTGCTGGCGCCCGCCTTGGGCGGGCTCGCGCTCGCGCGGAAAGCGTCCGGTCTGCAATCAAACAGGGTCCTTTATCCGGCAACCAAGACTGCGTACAAGCGCCGAAAGCCGTGGTCCTGGATCGGGACGCTGCCAGATGGGGTAGTATGACCGTAGCCGACGGTCTAGGCTGGCCCATTGAAACTGACTAAGCAAAAGAAAGAGGCCTCCTTCCTGGTGTTAAAGAAACGAGTTTTACTTACGTAAAGACTCGTAACTTTCTTCTCGAGTCTGGTCGTTCTCTAACCACGGATACTGCCCCAAACTGCCCAACTTGTAGAGCTGTGCTACGACGTATGTCAGCCCTTGGAGCTGGACGGTGTAGACTGCATGCACTACACTTAAACTACGGAAATGTTATCGGCACTGCCTGGCTCCCTCAGTTCCTCTGGCCTCAATCGCTCGCTGGGAGGCATTTGCTGGTGTCTTCGGTATCTTCTCTATTGGTCTTCTCCTGGATCTTTGAACAGCTCGTGTTTCTCGCGCTCGTCCCTATGTCAGCCGTTCCTCAACATTATACCCTTCTTCAGGTTCGAAGGCTGCGCATGGCGATACAATGGAGAACATGCTATACTCGACTGCCAGAAAGAGGGTGACATGCCCCCAACATGCCCTACTTCTCCGAATTCAAATCTGCTGTTGCCTATATAAATACTTTTGTCAGGTCCAGGTAGGCTGAGCTTTTGTCATCGTGACACCGCCCAACGTCACACCAGTGCCAAATTCAATGTCCCTCTTATGACCCTGCCATCCGCTTGTCCTTGGTAGAAGCATGCGCGTCATGCCTTTGCCGCTCGAGGCTAAATAAGGCGCCCACGTGTCCTCGGCAGTTCTCCGTGGCCGTAATCGGCCTTCACCATTGGCAATCCTGTGGATGACCAGTCCCACACTGCCCTTGAAACCGCTATCTTATATACTTCACTCTTCGTTATCTCGTCTTCAGTCCTCCATCCATTAGACAACCCTAACCGTTTATCGCGTTTTATTTCCACCACTATGTCTATGGCCCCAAAGATGACCACGGGAGATCGGTAAGTCGTCCTGTTCAGTTCAACATGACGAGTGAACTGAATATGTTTCTTAGCGTTGACTTGAATCTGACTGGTATGTCTTGCCTATTTACGAAGCAGACAATTCCTGATGGGTTCTCAGATATCGCCATCGAGTTCAAGCCCGAAGGATTGAAGTTGATCCCGGACTGCAATACCCTGTGCTTGGCGATCTTTGAGCTCAAACGCGAAGGGGTCTGCGGTTTATACCCCCTCAAACGTGTCTCGAAAGCGAAATGGGTCCACGAGAACGCAGTTGCTTTGTAAGTTGTCGCAAACATCGGATAACTCTTTCTGTTATTCAAACCTCGTATTCAGGAGGCCGACCAAGATGGTTGATTTCGCAGTGGCACTCCTCAAATCAGAGCGACTGGACGACCTCGATCTGTGGACCTTCTTCGCAGCCTCTGAATTTATGCCGACGTCTTCCACGATAAATAGAGGTGAGTATCTTTTTTCTCTTTCGTATCATCATCTAAGTTAACGTTATCATGGTCTAAGCCGCATCCAAAATCACGAAGAGAATGTATGAAGGGAAGCAGGATAAGGCAACTGCTGTCAAGCTCTCGTTGCATATTCGAGCGAGCGTGACCGTACCCGTGGCTCCCAGTGCCAGTCAGTGAGCTCACATTTGTGTACGAGAGATAGACGCTGACCTCGCTTCGCAAGGAGCAAGGCCGACAATCAGATCGAGCTTGCGCCTGGTAGGTTAGTTCGACATGCCCACAACCTCTTCCATTGTCATATTACTCACGGACGCCTAGACATGACCGTTGAACTGGAGAAGGAACATGCTGGGGCTCAGCGACTCCTGTTGGTCGCCTTTGAATCGCCGGGTGACGGTCACAGTGGCATCTGCGAGTTCCCTTTGAAGATGACCTCCCAAGGGCGCGCAAATTGTGATGACTACGTCCAAATGTGAGTCCCTGTTCAGGTTGATTATGTCTGCTAATACTCATCATGCTGGATAGATCTGATTCTGCGGAGGACGTTGTAGTCGTGATCAAATCGGAACTCTCTGGGGATCTAGAATGTTTCTGTCTAACCCGACAAGAGTTGGACCAGGTAGACTTCTACCGAGGTGAACGTAAGATGAGCTCCTCCCCTTTATCTTTATGCTCTCTAACGATGGTCTAAGGCCTCTATGTCAAATCTGTTTCTGGATCTGGGAGTGGCACTGGCCAGGCAACACTGTCGCTGAAGGTGCGCCCAATGTCAAGCTTTGCGTCGCGCTGGGGACGTAAGTACTCTTGTTATGTCTCGCCTTCTCATGAACTGACCATGACGGTATACCCCTCAGGCGATGGCTCGCAACTCGTCCGCTACCTTCGACTTTTAGCTGTGTGTCGCCGGGAATTTGCTCGTCTTTACCAAATCACGAGCGACCCTTCAGTAAAAACAATGGAACGGCAAATGCAAACGATCCACGACGCACTGTCGCCTCTCAACCCCGCTTCATCTTCGACCATGGCCAATAATGGGAGTCTCGATGACGAGATCTCGGGCCTCGTGGTAACTGAGACATTGGTACCACCAGAGTATGCCCCCAGAACCGCGCTGCAAGGATTAGTAGAGCTTCGCTTTCTTCTCCTCCAGCAAAACGAAGACCTTGAACGATGCATCAAGTTGCGATTGCAAGTCCTGGACCAGGAACATGATGCCGTGTGGTGGTCTAGTCTCGCTGATCACGCGCAACTTCGCTACGAGCGTTCTAAGAACGTCAAAGATCTCGACTTATCCGTCATGGCACGAAGGAACCAGCTGGACCGCATCCCTACCAACGATCAAGCCACGCGCGCTAAAGCCTTATCAGGCTACGCCCAAACTTTGAGCACCCGAGTCGCATCGGGTACACCTTGGTCTCGTCGGGACGTGGAGAAAAACGTCGAAGTCTTCAAGCGCGGTATTGAGGGGTTGCCTCTGCGTGGTCCAGCAACCTTCTTCGCTCTGTCCGGTCTCACCACGGCGTTGCACGACCGGTTCGAGATCTCAGATGACCCTGCCGATATTCATGAAGAACTTTTTTACCATCGGAAAACGGTACTCGCTGCGGGAGACGACCCCGACTTGCTCCGTGTAGCTTCCATCAAACTTGTTTATGGGCTCCATGCCTGCGGAATCAAGCTAGCCAATATGGAACACCTAGACGAGGCGATTTCGACCGCGAAGGAATACTTGGCTATGTTCCCGGAGTCGAATACCTTTCAGGGCCGACTTTTTTGGGGGAACATGCTTTTCACGCTCTTCCGATCGATCGCGTATAAATACGAAGCCACGAAGGATGTGAGGTACCGCCAAGAAGCTGCTGCCATATCAGAGCAGGCTTTTGCCTACCAACCCATGCACGGCGCTGGGACAGAATTGCAGGCAGCGACATACGGGGACCTTGCCACTTATTCTGAGAACCCCGAGCATCGCCGAATTGCCCTGGAACACCTCAAGAGCGCTGTTCTAAATGGCGCTACAAATCACGATACGTTAGCGACATACTCGTTCCTCCTCGTTCAAGGATTCTCTCAAGAGAAGAATCCCTCCCTTTTGCGAGAATCTATCGCAGTCCAGGAGCAGCGGATCAGGATGATACCCAAAAACCACTTCCTACATTCATCGTCTCTCTGGGTCCTTGGCACTCTCCTGCAAAAGCTCTTCGGAGTAACGGCGGATCTCAATGATTTTAACAGGGCGTTCAACTGCTACGCTTCAGCTGCAATGGCGGAGACTACTACGCCCCATATTCGTTTACAAGCAGCGAAAGCTTGGGCTGCTTTCTTACCACTTATACCTGCTAGCCGAGGTTCTACTGTAGACTTGGCACCACTGGATAACGCCATCGAGTCAATTCGCCAGTTGGCCGGTCTCGAACAGACGGTGGAGCAGCGTCATCAACAGCTGACTGACCTTTCTCAGTTCGTTCTGACTGCTTCTGGACGTGCCCTCGCACTCGGACGGAACGATAAAGCGGTGGAATGGCTTGAGAGGGGTCGCGGGCTCATCTGGGATCAACTCAGCAGTTTACGCACCCCATTGGACGACCTTCGCTCCCAAAGCCCAGCTCTTGCCACCCAGCTCGAACTCGTATGCCGAAGGTTGGAGGATGCGAGTACTCAGTCGAGAAGGTCTGACCAATCGCTGCACGTGGAGTCGAAAGTCTCATTGCAGGAAGAGGCAGCCACCCATGCTCGTTTGGCGAGAGAGCGTGATGAATTGATCGAAACTATTCGGAATACAGTACCAGGGTTCCAAAATTTCCTTCGGCCTCAAGATTCCAGCAGTTGGTCGGACAATCTTCCAGAGACGGGCGCTGTCGTGCTCGTTCATGTCGGCAAGTCAACGACTTTATCGCGGGCGATCGTTCTCCTGGCCGGGCTCGACGAGCCAATGATCATCGAACTCCCCGGGTTTTCCTATGATATGGCTGAGAAGCTTCGAGACAAGCTTCAGGCGTCTCTCCTCCATAACCACTTACTTCAACGGAGCTGTGATCAGGATCTTGAGGGGGATGATCGAGGTTTTCGCCCGTCGAAGAAAGCTGGGAAAAAGGCATCCCCCTCTCAGGATCTTCATGACGTTTTGTGTGAGCTCTGGAAATGTGTCGTGAAGCCAGTTGTAGACGGTTTGGCTTTGTCGGTGAGTTTCATCGGTCGCCCTGTCGTTGAACGTCCGTGACCTGACTTCTACAATTAGCGATCTCAGCGTCCGGAGACGCGAATTTGGTGGTGCCCCACGGGACCACTGACATTTCTCCCCCTCCATGCGGCCGGAATCTACCAGGGTACTGATGACAGGGACACCGTACTTGACTACGCGGTTTCTTCCTACATCCCCACTGTCACCATGCTCACCGAGCGTATCAAAAACGCTCGCATCGGCCCCAACCGAGACGATAAAGTTGGACTCTGTATGCTGAGTCAACCCGACGCCCCGGGCTTTCCATTCATTCCGGGAACAAAGAAAGAAATAGACCGCATCGCTCGAGTCCTCGACAATCGGCGCGTCAGGACACGTCGCCTGGAAGGAGGCGATGCTGTGAGGCGTGCGGGACTCGATGCCATGGGTGAATATAGTTGTATCCATCTGGCTTGTCATGGAACTCAAAACGCCGAGGAACCACTGAAAAGTGGCTTCGCTCTCGGGGACGGCATGCTCGACCTTTCCACCATCATGAAATCGAATTTGAAGCATGCCGACTTTGCGTTCCTATCGGCTTGTCAGACAAGCACTGGTGATATGAAGCTGAGCGAGGAGTCTGTCCACTTGGCGGCTGGGATGCTTGCGACGGGTTATCGAGGTGTGGTTGGGACGATGTGGTCGATCAGTGATCATCATGCACCGCTGGTGGCTGAGAGTTTCTATCGCGAGATCATCGTTCGAAGCTCAGGAGGCAACGGTACAAAGACCTTCGATGGATCTCACGCGGCACACGCGCTTCACCATGCAATTGGAGAGCTGCGAAAGAGTGTAGGAGACGCTAATGTCCTGGCTTGGGCTCCGTATGTACATTTCGGACTTTGATTCCAGTTACCAGTATGAAGATAATTCGTCTACATAATTCTTTGATGGCAGTACGTTCTCTGTAGATTATTTAGAGCAGCGACCACAAATACCTCCCAGCACTGTCCAAGTTTAATTTGCATTTCCGAACGCTTTTACATCAGCTTTCTGTCTCCACAAAAATAGAATGGTGGCTTCGACGACAGAAACCCTAAATATCCTTTTCAACCTGAGGCTTCGACAAAATTACCATGCTCCGTCGACCGCCGCTGCTGTTATGTTACCTGTCTCAATGGAAGTTCTTGTCGGAATTGGGTGTAGTAATTATGGACACTACTGGCTATCGGCACGCTCTTGCGATAATTTCCGCATAGCGCTTTACGCGCACTAATAGCGCCGTTCAATTGACAGGTGACCCTCAAACGACCAGCTAGGCCGAATTCGATCATACACTTTCCTCTTTCATCCTAGAAAACGCCGTAGAACCCACATTTTGTCGTCTTGGCATGCCCATATAGACGCCCACGCTGCGTCCATTTGTCTGTCTGGACATCGAAGTACGAGGTAGTCGGCCTGTTATTCACGTTTTTAGTCGCTCACGAGCCCCGGAAGGTAAACGGTGTGACGAGAGGCCTTCAAGGTGCCTTATTCGTGCCTCACCTCGATTCCTGTGTCGTATTGAAGATTACATACAGCTGAGCGTCTACGTTTTGTAGGAGTTTTATAGGACGGAGAGAGATCGCCCGGTAGGCGGAGTAGACGTCCAGCTGTCTACGCCATCCGTCTCTCTTGGTTCTAGCTCAACTGTCTAGGAAGACAGCTGAAATCTTCATATGTTTGACTGAGGACGGATCCGGAAATCTTGCCTTCCTGGTGAAAAAATTATCTTCGCCATCATGATATCACTCGTTACCAGGGTTCAGTTCGGCGAGGTGATGCTCGAGGTTCCGTCGTGTTCCTCCAGATGCTTCTAAGTGTTCGTTATTATTAACCATCATGTGAATGTGTAGGTCGTGGAGTTATCGACCCGGGGCTCGGAACCGCCAAGAACGATGAAATGGCAACAAAATCACCTCAAGTGAGGGGAAACCCCCTCGCAGTAGGATATCGATGATATGACACGCAAACATCAACGTTTGTGTATCAAACCATGGTCGCCGATCAGGCTACTCCGACCGTCACCGTCAATGCAACTCTCCTCGCCCTGTCGTTCAACGTCGTGCCACGGGCTGCGCTGGTCCCTTAATCGCTGTTTCGGGTATCAAGGTGCCTACTTGCTCAAATGTGGTTGAACACATTGCGGATACACAACATTCTTCGCAGTTTTCTGCTTTCCTTCTATCCAAAATGCTTGATTAAGTCGGTGATTATACCCATTTAGTTTTTGCTGGGAGGACCCCTTTATGCCATTTTCCCCCCAGTTTCTAGGGATCCCGCTTACCATTTTCGACACCAGGGGCGTCCATCCCAGATCTACAGGTATACCATCAACACACAGGATCTGTGACTTTGCGCTGCCCGCCCATTCCGTCCGTCGACCATCAAATTCCGCCTTCCGCAGGGTCCGTACGCCTGGTAAGCCCGGTCAACAAGTGTGTGATTAGATGGTGATGGTGATTCTTGTCTTGGGAAAGCGGTTGATGGATCCAGTGCCAATGTTATGAATCCTGAAGGACTTATGTACACAAAGCTCACGCTAGCGCACACAACGGGCAGCGTGGATACCATGCTACTTAAGGTGGACTGACTGGAAGTGCACGAATACGTTTCAAATGCTCCAGTGCTTGTAAAGTCATTACATACTCATCTTTTATCAGTTGCCGTGCTTGTCAGACGGAAAGATGGGTGTCAGTGAATTTTCAAATCGAGTTTTGGAGAGTTGGCTCGCCGAGGTTGAGGCACCGGTCCCGAGCCGCAATGCGCTTTACCCAGTTCCGCTTCGAGCCCTTACTAGTAACCACCGCCCAGTCGCGACGGCAGATCCAATCTAGCTGATATGAACCTTCCCATTTAACGCCACCGGGAGACGCCTAGCGCCATAATGAGTCCCAACAGCTTGCATGAGGTATATAGAGGGTGCTGTTGGTAAACCGGTCCCTAGGCAAGCTCCATCCGTTACCCTCTCACCACAAGACTTGTCTCTGCTTTAACGACATCAATTTTATCTCAACCACCTACGTCTGCACACCATGGCAATCCATGTCACCCATAATAACCATCCGACCCAGGGTGCAGCTTCGACAACCGCCGCAAGCCAGAGCAACTCTGACGAACTTCGACTACGGCTTATGACGTTACTTGCAATGTATGACTTACTGCCATACTCGATTTCACATCCACCCAACGCGGACGAGCCTCTGGATTTAGCGACCGCAATTGATGCGCAGTCCCTACAGAGATGTTTGCAGTCGATGACGCAGCAGGGAATCTTGACGAGTGATGAGGCGAGAGCATTCTCCGCTATTTATAGCGCCGATGCCTCAAATAACCATAGGGTGAGCACCAGGAATTTTTGGATCGCCTGCGGGATTTGATCGTCGATGCTCCCCGGGGGCGTTGATCTCGTCCTCTGAGCATCAGAAGGAACCGAATAGATTACTCATGACACTTTTCCAGAACACTCCGTCTTACAGCAGAGGTAGAGGCTCATAGTGCAGTGGCCATCGGCGGTCATCGAGGAACAGTGATCAGAGTTCGGCAGGAGTATATAACTTCTCAGCGATTGAGATAGAGTACATTGTTCGTATGCAGCAACTCGAATAAGAGGATACTGACAAGACGGAGCTCTCAAATCTCACCTCACAAACGGGCAAAAGCTGGGCGTTTTGAAATCTGATTGGCTCTGAGCTTTGATCCACAATGCGTAACGTTTTTGGAAGAGTCTTGAGCAAGTTTCTCATGACTCAGCACCACTTTGAGCCGAAACTGCAGTTTCACACGAAAATTGAAACGCGTCGCGAAATTGGTAACGGGCGCTTCCTGTCCTCGACCATCATCTCCAGGTACTGTGGACGATGCCATTGACCAGAACCATAACCCATGATTCTATAGGTATGCCCTTCTCTGAATTGACCTCATCTTTGTGCTCAGGATCGAGTGGAGTGGCTGTAAAACGCCAGAAAACAGCACATGGTGTGCAAGGACAGCGAATTGTCAGAGGGCCTGGCTGATAATTGCCTAGACATCGACATGGACATCGACTCGGGGCTCCAATTTGTCTATGACATCAACAAGAATGCGCATCTCAAAGGAAGGAGGCGTTTCAAAGCTGATTTGGAAGATATGGAGATTATGAGTGCCGCTGGGTATGCTGTGAAGGATTTACGATTGAAAAGTAAGAGTATGCACTTTATATGAATGAGATCTAACACCTTGTAGGCATCGGAGCCGGAGAGGACGATGGCTCCTTTGAAATCGTTATCGAGAACGGCCAGGGAGCCCAAGTTCTGAGCGCCAACTTTCTCGTTTCCGGTGGGACAACCATTAACAGCATCAGCTGAGATACTCAATTTTGTTGCAGATACGTCCGAATATCCCAAAAGCCACTCTCTCTTCTGTCACTCTGTTGATCCCGACCTGTCTGCCCGTCTCGAGGCCGTTATCGAGGGTGTGGTTGACCAACGTGCGCGACCCATCAAAGAGATAATCGATACCTTCTTTGCCTCAATTGCTACTGCAGTCGCTCCCAAGGCAGCCAAATCACCTGTGCAGTATCACACTGAAACTGAAGACGAGGGCGATGACTCGGACGTGTACGACTACGACGACATGGACGACATTGGGGCCGCCACCAGCGAGCCAAAGGCTGTCCTCTCCCTGTTGCAGTCCAACTTCATCGATGTCGTGGCCTCCGAGTACAAGCCTGGCTTCATGCGAATCAGCGGCGGGGACGACTTCATCCTCTCTGTCTCAGTCCCCGTCATCCAGCTGGCCAAATCGATCCCGCCTCGTGCCCTGATGGCATGGGACCGTCGACTCCTCTCTGAGTCACACAGCCTCGTGCTGTTAATCTCAGGCTTCCGGGGTGTCTACCCTGTTTTAGGGAACGATGGGACCTACACATCGGGCGCTCAAAAAATCAGTGCTGAGCTCACCTTCAAGGTCGGCTTGAGTCCCAAATATAAGCCGGGTTATGAGCATGCGCGAGAGGCGGTCAGGAAGCACGGGTTGATCATCTCTGACGCGGAAGACGAGCTACGGATTCAGGCGGAGAAAGAGGCTCTCGAGAAGCAATTTGAGTACTGGGACGACGAAGCGGCGGAGGAAGAGCCCTTGATCGTAGAGGAAGTCGAGGAGCTTGACCCGGAACGATTCGATAGGTTCAGTCTGAGCAACGCCCTAGAATCACTCATCGACCAGGCCTTCCTGCGGGTTGTCCAGTACCGGCGTAAATTTGGTCTTGGCTGGGCAGGTGCTGAAGTCTTGCATCAGGAAACAGAGAAGAATCAGGCGACCCCCGAGGAGGTGTTATCGAGTAAGATCAAGGTGAAATAAGCTTCAATATAGGCTTGGGTAGTGCTAACGGGCATTTTCGCAGCAAATCACGGCGGCTGACAAGGATGAAGCTCAAATGGCAAGAACCCTAGCCCTCCCTCATGACCCTCTTGCGGGGTTGTCGAAAGATGAACCTATCAATCTTCCCCTCACTGCTTTCTCATATCTTATTCGGCGTCTTACGGTGAGCGCTGTTAGAACTTTTGCGATCACGCTTCCTAACCTGCGCGTCGCAGTTGTGTACCAAGTACTGCATCGTCTGCCACAACAAACTGAATACAGACTATGAGGCACTCAAGCCTTATGTTTGCGACTCCACGTTATGCTCCTACCAATACTATTCCTTGAACCGGGGTCCATCGCTTGAAGTAACTCATTTTACTCCTTGTTCGTCGTCTAGAACGCTGAAACCAACGATACAGTACGAAATCGTTCACAATCCAAAAACTGTCGACCTCTTGGTCTCTATCGCCTATGTGGCAGCGACCGAGGGTGCTTTGGAAGATCCTCTACCCGTGGGCATGGGCCTCCGTGTCCCCATGCCCAAGGACATACCCGCAGGAGCTTATGTCCTCAGGCAGAATCATTATCACCCGACAGTGACTGCTCCAGCTCTGCCGGTACCAGAGGCTGAGCTGAAGCCCGGACCAGATGGACTGGTCGACTTTGATGATTTGTCCAAGATTCAAGTGAGTTTGTGGCTTTCCCATTCCACCTGTTGCGGGTATCTTACTGTGTTCTCCCGTTTTCCCGATAGATGAGAGCGGCGCTGTCGAAGTTGATTGATACACTTCCCTCTGTGAGTGGCCGAGTTCACCGATTGAGCGGCGCTTTCAGGTCGTTTCTGACCAGGATCGTAAATTCCAGATCGAGGAGATGAAAAAGCACCTTGAGAGGAAAGTCTCAGTGGGCAAGAGTAAGCCGAAGCTTCGGGAAATTGATTCCTCCATACTTCCAGCTGCTTGGCTCCTCCTTCGTTGGTACGTTCTGGCTCTTGATGCTGTATAACGTTGACTTATGATATCCCACCCTCGATCTGGTAGGATTGTGGGCTCGTGTACGGCTCTGATCGAAGAGATCACGTCGGGCGATGAGTTGATTGAGAATCTCGGTGCGTCCTTTCCCCTCCTCAAGTACACTCTAGATACGTCGATTGGGCTTGTCGTCATCACCTAATTTCTCACATTTTCTGTTCATAGACAAGAATTGGAGACAGTTCAGGTTGACCGTCGGTGCGCCTGATGCTGAAGCCAAGTTCAACACCGCTGTCAAGGCTGCATCTGACAAGGATAACAATGCGACCAAGTACCCAGTCCTTTATGTAAGATCGACTTTATCATCTCCTCGTGCATTGATTAATCTCTTGTCGTAGGCCTTCCATGGATCTCCGCTGAGAAACTGGCACTCGGTAAGCTGTCTTTCATTCCCCTGTGTTTAGGAGAGTGTGCCAACTCGACTCCAGATTGTTCGACATGGCTTGTGGTTCAAGCATATTGCCAATGGCCGAGCTTACGGAAATGGTACGCTTCCGCGTTGATGGCTGCCTACCCCTGCTCAGGGCCGAGACACTGACTCGACTGGATCTATAGGCGTATACCTTGCTAAGGATGCTTCAGTTTCAATGGGGACTTATGCCCAGGGAGCACAGCACACGTGGAAGAAGAGTCAGAGCTGCCCGTCCAATTGCGTGGCTCTGGCCGAAATCGTCAATCTCCCAAGCTCCTTCGTCTCTTCGAACCCTTACTTCGTTGTTGCTGATACGACTTGGATTATGTGGTAAGACTTGGTCCATTGATATTGTTCTTTCCTTGCGGATTTCTTATGTTCATCTTTCGTAGCCGTTATCTACTCATAAAGGGTTCGCCTTCCAGCGACGTGTCTGATAGCACAAGCTCCTCGGCAAAATCTGCGTCCCGAGCAGTCAAGTATGTAAAAATCGACCCGGCCCATAAAACGGTTCTCGGGGGAAAGGGTATCCAGATTCCCGACCCCGCGCATCAAATCGAACGTCTGTTGGCTTCACGCCAGGCCGAGTTCACCGACCAGATGTTCGATGAGGAAGATATGGCCATTTTCAACTTGGATCCCTCGAAGGAGTCGAAGGGCAAGGAACGTCAGTCCCAAAATCGTGATCATTACGACATGGATATCGACGACGAGGACGACTATCGTGTTCCTGAGAAGCCCAAGCCTCAGCCTTCAGCTTCTAAGCCTATCCAGCGACCCAAGGATGACTGGAAGCATAATTCGGCGTATGTCGAGCAGGCTGTGGCGAACTTGATGCTGCCGCCTTTCGAGTCGAGTGGCGGGGCTTCGATGGCGTTGCAAAAGGAGCTGAGGACAATGTTGAGAGAGCAGGACACAGCGAAGAGTCTGAAGGAACTTGGTTGGTATATGCCTCCCGATCTGATTGGTGACAACCTCTACCAGTGGATCGTGGAAATGCATTCGTTCGATCCTGATATTCCTATTGCAAAGGATCTGAAGGCAAAGTACGTCTGTTCATCTGTCTTGCATCACTGCTGGATGAATGGGTCGAAACTGATCCCGCTGTGTTTGTCTGAACAGGAAGATAAACTCGGTCATCTTTGAGATACGATTCCCGCCTACGTTCCCGTTATCTCCACCATATTTTAGAATCATCACACCTAGATTCTTGCCGTTTATCCAGGGTGGTGGCGGTCATGTTACTGGAGGTACGCATCTCTTTTTTGCGCTGGTTCAAACCATGTTAAATCGTATCGTGCGTGGTAGGTGGTTCTATATGTATGGACCTATTGACCTCAAACGGTGTGTATCTTGAGCTATCCCGTACCAAACGCCGACTAATGCACTCCCATTTTGCTAGGCTGGCTTCCGAGCTACACTATCCCCGCCATTCTTATGCAAATCAAGCTTGCTATCTCCAATCTAGAACCTAGGCCCGCACGATTGGCACACAATTGGCAACAGTGGGTTCATTCATCGAAAACTCTGGTTAAGTTCTGACCAAATTCTACCCTTTCCGTAGACCCTACACTGTTGCTGAATCTTTGGTCGGCTTCAAGCGTGCTGCGGCGACTCATGGTTGGACGGTGTGTTTTCGTTTTGCGTCGGCGCTCGGCATTTCTCTGACATTTAAACCTCCTTTAGGTTCCCCAGGGCTTGGATCGACTCGTCGTGTAAAATCCGAGATTCGGCTGACCCTGAATGCTCCCAGATCAAGAATATGGACTTCTGTGCCTATCGATTCATTGTGTATACATATACGACTTCTGCTGGAAATCTACTACATAGTTTCTTGGGAAGCATTGATGCGACTCGTGACCGACCTGGTCTTGATTTGGAATCCATTCGTGCTACTGACCAAATCGTCATTTGATCGCCTTCTTCCTTCCATCCCACATTCTGCTCTTCGAGGGCCCCGAGATTGCAGACTGAATCTCCTAAATCACCGATAGACGACTTGGAGTAATGGCGAGTCCTCGAACTTCGGTGTAGTAGTGCAACGTTTACAGGCATGTCACTGCCCTTGTATTCGACAGGCATCCGAAGCCACTCAGCACCATCAGTCTACTTCGAAACCCGATGTCTCGTCTTTACCCGCAGAGACGATCCAGTTTGCTGCAAGAATATTCGATGCAGCACGTCAGAACAACTCTGAACTTCTGTTAGCCGCTGTCGATTCTGGTCTTCCGGTCAATCTGACAAACGACAAAGGTGAGAGCTCACCCACTCGCTTGAAACATCTTGTTGACGACAATCAAACCGACGCTGACATCCATCGCCCCTTCAAACCTCAAGGCAACACTCTCTTAATGCTCGCAGCTTACGCTGGGCATACATCTCTTGCTCAAGAATTGTTGAAACGCAAGGCAGATCCGAATCGACTGAATGATCTGGGACAGTCGATCATTGGCGGTGCGGTTTTCAAGGGGTATACGGAGATTGTCAAAGCCCTCATGGAAAGTGGTGCTGATCCACGTATTGGCACCCCGAATGCAATCCAAGCTGCTCAGATATTCTCGAGGAACGACCTTCTGGAGATCCTGGGAGCGAAGGAAGACGAGTTGAAGGTTAATGGCGCTGCCCCATTTGTACCTCCTTCGCCAGCGTCGTAGAAATGGAACCCCGTGCTTATTCTGGAACATTCAGTGGCAGATTCTTGGGCCTCGGTGCTATTTCCGAGCCTAACCTCTCTGGTAGTGCGACGGTAGGGTCAATCCTTCGATGGTGCGCTCACACGATGGATGATTTCCGTCTCGACGTCGATCAATGAAGATAAGTAGGTCAACTTGAACGTGGCTCAAGTCAGGCACGCATCGATCGACCAACACGTTTCGAGTATCGGCTACTGGAAGCGTTGGTTCGCGTACGCAGATGCTCCCTTGAATACTTTCCGAAAATACTGACTCTTCTCCCTGGCAGCCATCCTGTCTGAAGACTGAGCCCCTTCGAATTCCAAACGACCTCGCTTCGCTGTCTGCCAGCTGCTTTGGGGTATTCCCGGAAAGATGGTGCTTAAGCCTAGACTTGGTGGTGATACCGGTCATGGGATATTGATTATCATCTCTAATAAAGTTCAGATGGCTGGCCTCTCTCGAAGAGCCTACTGTGGACCGGTTCCTTTGGTCTTTTCGTTCTTTCTCCCTACTCTTTCTTCTTCCCTTCCGCGTTAAATTCTGCGATCACTCTTCATTGCATTCACGACCTTTACCCACTTTCACCAAGCTCTTCGAGCCTCATTTCACTCTTTTATTTCGGCTTCCTACTCTCAAGTTGGCCAGGACTTACCCAATTACGACACTTACGATGGGTTCCTCCTGGGGTAATTTAGGGGACGATGAGATTTCCTTCCTAGTGGATACCGGTATGCCTTTTTCGTTACTATTTGTTGACGCGATTCCTCATAATTTTATCCAGTCGCACTCACCATAGGAGGCTTCGTTGCTTTTTCTTTGTTTATCTGGGATTTGTAAGAGCATCTCTTCTCCTATAAATCCTAGCTGAGGCTCACCGTACTTATTTGCGTTCAAGCGTTTGCTTCATCCCTAATGAATTTTACATGCTTCGAAAAATTCGTCGGGAAGAGCTGCAAATGCCGGATCCCTGGGCGTAAGTCGATCGATCTCAACTCCAGTTGTGGCCGTTCTCACCTTATCTAGGTTTTTGGTCGTTCGCTGGGCGACTTTAGGATTCTCAATATCCGCCCTTTTTAGTCTCTCCTTGAAGACCGAGCAATGTCAACTCGTAACATCCCTCTCGCAAGCTTTTGCAACTGGGGTGGTCGCTGCCTGTGGGGTTCTGGTAGCGAAGAGAACTGTTGTTCTATGGGCCAATGATTGTGCCGTGTTTACGCTATTGAGCACGGTCTACATCGCTATGATAGGAAGCTGGGTAAATCTGCTTATTCATTAACTTTTCAAAACAACGCGCATCTAAACGACCTTTATGATGATAGGTGGCGGTAGCAACACAACATCGTTCAAGAAAACTTGCAGAGGAGATTCTTCCGCCGTTCGGAAACAACTGCTCACTTTTTGGGCTACCCCCTTGGAATCCCGTCAACTACGGATCTTCGATGCTTTTCTTCACTCTGACCTTCTTCCTGTCCCTCTATCGGCTTTTAAATCAGCGCACAGAGCAGGTCACCAACGTCGGGCTCACGCCACTCAACCGAGCCTGCGTGTGGTATTTCATGGTCAGCGCCGCCGCTTCCACAGCCTTATTCATCATTTCAGTCAATTGGACCTCACAGTGGACAACGCAGACAGCAAAGCGTATCGCAGCACCTTTTTTCGTTTTTCTTATCTCCGCGATGGGTCAAAGGCTCTACCTCAACAACCGAGCGGACGATCTGCTTCGGAAGCGGCATTTGCGGGAGTTGGCTCTTAACCCCGAAGGATTCATATCAGAAGGAGACCGGAGAGGCAGTCGCTTGAGATGGTCTTTCATGCCAAGCCAGCGAAATCCAGGGCCTTCACTCACCAGGCTACCGTACCCTCGCACACCTCCTGCACCTCCCACCATTCCCATTAGTCCGTTACCACCCCAACATATGGCGTTCATAGAGGAGTCAAGGAAGATGAGCCTTTCTTCAGAGACGACTTCTGGAGCGAGCTCCTCGATGGTCAAGTTGCCATCACCTTCAAGCAGACCGAAAACATCGTCCTCTCAAGAAGGGGGTGGAAATTCAGGTTCGGTGTACCCTCCGATAGGGCCGTCGCCCAGCAGCTCAGGATCTGAGGCGTTGACCTTCAGTCCAATGTCCAGTATTGCATTTTCTCCACCACCCGAGTCGCCACCTGTGCTCAGCCTTCCAGGTCTACCGGCGGGCGGTATTAGGAAGAAAGGGCAGAAACAGACTCGTCAAACGGGGTCTAGTTTTGGGAGTGCAATCAACAGTCAACCTGGGACTCCGGGATCGCTCAGACGGCTTCCTAGTCTGAAGTCAGGTTGGTTGGGGTGATGGGGAGAGGAGGCGGATCCTCTGAGACTTTGGGGGAAAACACTTGGTCGTAGAACATATGTTGTTAACTTGGACGGTACATTTTAGGCTCGTTGTATCACGCCCATGCTAGTACTTTTTATGTCGTTTGGTCTACCAAGGACTCCAAATACTGAGCCCAGTTCCAAACTTTCAAGTGCGAGAAGCTATTGCATCCGTTGCCACCAAGGACACTAATGAGCGCGACGCGACGCGTTTGATTGTACCTATTTGTGACTTCGGCTGGAAGGTCACGCACATGTTGCGCGTCAGTGTCGCTTTGCACGCAACCGGTGTAACCATCCTTTACACTCGTACTCGTACGTACCACAAGGCCTCAAATGCACATTCAAATTTCTTCATAGCTCTAAAATTATAAGCTCAGGGCCACAGGCGGTGCATGCAATGGATAGAAGCCCAAGACGGACATTCAGGTGGGCAGCTATCATAATTCGGGAAACAGGTAGACTCATAAACTATTCAACCATGTAGCATGACTGGAGTTCGAAATCTGCCACATAGAGAGATAGAAACACCGTGCTCACCACCTGCGTCGCAAAGAGTGGCCAGAATCCCAGAGCTCTTGTCTCTAATATTTTCGCATCTGGACCACTCGCAGGTTGGTCTGCACGATAGTGAGCATGAAGACCTCGAAGTAGCAGCGTTTCCATCGTACTGCGCTTGCTCTTGCGACCAATGCAGCTCCGAGGATGATATAACGGAATCTGGGCTAGGTCACCCCAGCTTTCCGTCACCCTTCCACGTCCCACTTGTCCAGGAAGACGATCAGGGAACAAAGCAGACAAAGACGGACGAGTGTGAAGAACAGAAGCACGCCATTGGGTGTCATTGTGAACTTAAAGCCCACCACCCTCTCTCAAATCTTTTCAATCCCAAACCGTTGAAATCCACCACCCCAACAGGCCCCAACAAACCATCGTATAATCTCACCAACGCCCTTGTATGTCAACTTTGGAGTCCAATTGCTTTGGACATGCTTTGGCGCGTGGTGGATCGTCCTGAGCATCTTTTTGCTCTCCTAGATGGTGACTGGGGCCCAAAACGATGTGGCGGTAATCTTCGTGGCCTTCGTTCGAGCGAAATGGGACCAGACCTCGGAAGGATGCCCGAATGGTGGAGGCCTGGTGTCAAGGCTTTTTTGGACCTCGACGACGACGACTCAAGCGATGATGACGACGAAGATATTGACGAAGAGACAGACTCTGTCACTGACGGCCATAGAGTAAGACGACGGCAATATCAATTATTCGTAAGATCTCAATATCTATGAAATTGTCCCTCAACTGATACATTTTCAGTCGTTTCGTGCACCGCCCACCCCAGAGTCTTGGGCACGATTTGATCGCTACGCTAGACGTGTCCGCCATTTGGTGTACACTCGACCATGTCTGGCACAGTCTATTTTGAACTGTATCGCAATATCCCGTCCTCGCCTCGCTGTCCTACCTAGGATGCACACCCTCACCTGGGCTGACAACCCTCTCAGCCAAGCTGTCATTTTCATGCACAAGGGCGTCAAGCGCCTTGAGCTTCGCATTGAGGTCTTTGGGAGTTTCAAGGTCAACCCTAATCGACCCCACGCACCTAAACGACCCGACGACCTTGGCCTCAATGCCTATATATACGACGACAGGCAACCCATGAGCCTGCTTTACGGCATCGGCGAGGTCAGAGAAGACGAGAATAACCCACCTATACGACCCGACCGTACGATAACGACCACCCTCGCCACACAGCTCGCGGAGATCCCGAGGCGCATGCCGAATATCGAGACGCTCTGCATCTCTTCTTTCATCCCAATATCCCTCTACCTCCCAGCGTTGTTGTGCACATTGTTCAGGATTCCCTCGAAAGCGAGCGAAGACGGGGAGCCGGATGATTCGGCTTTACCATTTCCCCCCCTCCGCAAATTGCGTAATCTCGTTATCCCCAGATTCTACCACTGTGGCCCCCTTATCGAGCACCTAGCTCAGCTCCCTTCACTAGAAATCATCGACTTTCAGTATAGCCATGGTAATGGATGGGGAAGGCCGAGCGATGTTGGCTTGAACAAGTGCGTTCCGAAGGGATGGAGGAGCTTTGAACGCGAAATGGAAGAGAGTAGGATGGCGGCAGAGGAGCGGAAAGCTAGAGAGGTTGCGACTGCCAGCCGACTGGCTGGACCCACGATGACTGGGTTCCCATCGTCCCACCACGGGTCTCGTGGTGAGCATGACCGAGATTCCGAGGGTCTTCAGCCTGCCGCTGACTACTCGGCGCACACTTTCCCCCTACCACCCACCTCATCTCCAACCGCAAGGAGCGTCCAATTCCCTCCCTATCATACGTCATCAACTGCGCCAGCCCACCTTCATGAACACGCTCCGCCACCAACAATTCCGTCCTCATCACTTCGCCCGCCAGAACGGCTTGACCCAGTTGTCACTCCCGCCTTTCGAGCGTTAACAGAGCTCAGTCTTCTGATCCCAATCAGCGACGCCAAGAAATTGCTCTTATCGGCACCTCCTTCCGCTACCCCCAAAGACCCCAACGCCCCTTCCTCCATCATCGATCCCCCCATCCTATCAAACTCCCTCCCTTCGTCTCTTTCGGAAGGTTTCCCGGGCTGGCCCCAGAACCTTGTTTATCTGCACATCACCACACCGCCAGGAATCCTCGCTCGTCCCAGGGAAGTCCGAGCTCTCTTTGAAGCGATTGCGTACGCTTGTTATGGGCCGTCGACAGGTCGAGATACTCGGCCTGCGAGGTTGGAGAGGCTGGAGGTCATGTGCTGCGCAGATGCGGATTCGGGGTATGAGGCGATGTGTGAGACGTTTGGGTCTGTGACGGAGGAGGGCGAGGAGATGTGTTTGAGCTTGAAGACGATTGAACCCATCTTGGGCCTCCTTGACGATGACGATGACCATAGCTATCCAACGGGTACAGCTCCCCAGTCAGCACGCCGTGTCCTTCGACCAAGGTTCGCCCTCAAGACTTTCGAGATCGCGCACCAATTCCCTGTATACCTCACCCAATCCGACGTTGAGATGATAGCTCAGCGATGGGGAGGATGCATCAACATTTTGAACTTGGGTTGCGAGCCTATGGCCGCTTATGGGATGACGAAGATCGCGGGGTTCAACGACGAGTACCAGGTACCCACTGGGAAGACCACTAGCAGCAACGCCCCAGAAGCAACCCTCACCCTAGCCGCGCTTTTACCCCTCGCCAAACATTGCACGGAACTACGACATCTAGCTCTGTTTGTGGACGCCACGAGGGGAGTGAGGGGGTTGATGAGGTGCCTCACGGATTCCGACACCAACCCCCAGTTTGAAGGGATCGAAGCCTCGGATCCATGGGACGATACGGATTTCGACTCGTACACAGCTGAGATTGGGAAGAGGTATTTGGTACCTACACCTCCTGGTGTTCCGGGTCTCCCGATTGGGTTCCCGATGTTTCGAAAGCTCCTCCACCTCAATATGGGCTCGAGCCTGATTCCCGTCAGCATGAAGAATCTAGACTTCAAGTTCACGGATGGGGACGAGAGTGGAAGGAGTGGGCAGCATCTTGAAGATAGGACCTGCGCGGTGTCTGGGACTTTGGGGGAGGGCAGATTTGTCGACGCTCTCAAAACTTCTGCTCGAGTACGAGTCCGGGAGAAGCTGAGGCGGTTGGGAGAGAGGGGAGTTAGAGCAGGCCTCAACCCTCCATCCGTGAATGAATCAACGCCTCAAGATTTTCAACCCACCTACGACCGCAACGAGGACGACTTCCTGGCATACATTCGGGCAAATGGCGTGCGACTGGGTATGGCCGAGGAAGATTCTCTCGAGGCGCAAGTTGAACGTGAGATGGGGCTCGAAGGGAAAGATCGGAGTACCTCATTGAACCAAGAAACGGCTTCGGTGGCCATGTTCATCGCCCAACTGTTCCCTTGTTTCCAGTCGAAACATCATCCTGACTTTCCGAAAATTAGGACGACCAACAGCGCGTTCACGACCTTCATCGAAGCGGGTGAGACGTGGACTGCACCCGCTCCAGCTCTCATGTCCTCTAGCAGAGCCATACAAGCAAGCTACACTCTGGGCGAACCTTACGAAGTCGAGATGCGGAAGGAACGCAGGCGAAAGCTTCGGGAAGAGCGCGAACGCCAGGAGAACCTTGCAGCTGCAGCCGAAGCTGCAACTGGTCCCACTGCTCAGCCTCCTCCTATGCCCGTTACAGCGGCAACCGTCACCAGTGATCAGGATACCTTGAACGCCAGCTCTACAAGCGTTGTCATCCCATTCTTCCCTGTTTCCCCCTCGTTTGCGGAACCTTATGGATACTTCCCTTCCCTTTTCAGCTCCGTGATCGAAGCTCGTACCGGCCGATGGGTTTTGCTAAATAAACTCAGTGTCCCTTCAATAGTGGCGATGAGAGAAGCAGGGTGGACGTGGGCAGGTCGAGTTGGAGCCGAACTTAGGAGCCAGCTGGCTGTCGGAGAAGGAGAAGGAGAAGGCGAAGAAGAGATGGAGGTGATGGCTCGCACTAGTGCATAGCGTGGTTAGGGCTAAATGAGTGAGATAATATTCAAGCAGGAGGGCAATGTGCTACTAGCTATGTATAATATGGTAAATTACAGTCGCATCGCTATTCTTACAGAAGGATAAGTTTCCTTAACTACTCGTAATCATACAGGACTCTGAATGAGATCGTCTTTGATATCTCTGTCGTCGTAACTCGGGTGTGTCGAAGTTTCAATAGTGACATGGACCATCTTCGAGTCTCTGGTTGAGCCTGCAGCCATGGTAGTGCCCGTTCGCTCAGTCTGATTCGTTGTGGTAGCCATCTATGAATGTCCCGGAAAAGGGAGACGATACGTTATTCGAATGAAGTCGGTTGTCGTAACACAGAAAACTCACCGAACGACGACTCCGATAAGAGAGGTCTTTCAGGCTGAGTCCCGACACACCGGAGCTGTCAAAGTTGACCACGCTCACTCCCTCTCTGATGAAGGCTCGAGCGTTAAGGTTGGCCAGGAGCATCACGCAGTACACTGGCGAGATGATGAAACAGAACGAGATGTGGATGTGATTTGTCGGATACTTGAGAACCTGATCATTGAGAACATAACACCGAATCGTGATCAGAATCGAGGTCACAGAGTGGATAAGACGGAAAATCCTTTGAGCACTCACCGTGGCCATACACAAAACGCCGAAGGCGGCTGTCCATATTCCTGTGAGGATGCTGATAAACATGAGACGGCGAACCATCGATATCGTGCTGTAAGATAGATGATAAATATGAGATGTCGAGAAGGGCAACAGTGCGACAGGCCGTACCTTCTCGACTTGGCTGCTTCATCTGATCGAGGATAAAGCCGCCAGATTAGAACGCATAACCCAATTGAGAGGATGACATTGACAAGTCCCTCTATTGACAAGCTGGAAGAAAGCAGTTTCTGTTGGCAGTTAGATGAGTTGCCCGTGCTATTCGAGGCGAATGAGCAGCCACTCACGACGTGCAAGTTTCGCTCGGCAGCTGAATGGCCTTGTCTGTCCACGGGCTCAATGTCATTCAAGCAGAGGTGAAGGGATCACTTACTGAAGAAATTCGATCGTGAGGTAGATACTCATGACTGTGATTGTAATTAGCAGCGTTTTACAACGGAATTTGCCTGCCTACGAGGAGCTGAAGCTTACCAAGGTGGTACAGAATTGCTGGAACCTACGGGAGTTTATCAGCGTTGTCCCATACTAGCTCCAAATCCTTGAAAGAGAATTCCTACATACCAGGAAAACAACCAACCCCCAGCGAATCGCGTTCGGAACTGAGATTTGTAAAGAGGGTGAATAATCGATGGCAAGGCAGTCGAAAATTCGTAGGCTCACATCTCCATATTCTCCAGGTGAAGTAGAGCTGGATTGGAACAGCTACTAGCGCCTGAAAGAGGAGTAGAATGAACACCGAGTAGGATTTTGGCTACCGATGCAGACTCTTGCTCACCGTTGTCATGATGGACAACTGTCGATAAACTCAATCGTCAGTGATATTGTTATACGAAATGAGCGAACCCGTCGAAAATCTCACTGACAGTAAATTCCCTACGATTCCGACGGCAGGTCATTATCAATTGCTCGCTGAGGATGATCGTTTGAAGGATATGCACTCACGTTCCTGGAGGTCCGGGAGTCATGGCTTCACCACTCACGACAGCCTTGTAACCTGGAGCAGGAGCAGCATGGTCAGAATCTGATGCCTCCGCCTCGGGAAGTTCCTGTGAACCCACTTCCTGCAATCAGCAAACACTTTTCAACGGTGTCGCACGTCCTACGCCGAGTTGAATTCCGCTTTCTGAACCCAGATGAGCCACATGCACTTACAACGACCATATGACCTACGAAGCCTTAGCGGAAGTTATAACATCTGGAGGTTTTCACGTACCAGGGTTTTCAAGCGCCAAGTGTCGCCGGCATGATTGCTTCATAGGCGGTCAACAATTACCGAGGGCCACGGCAAATACAGTGTAACGCACCTACGGAAGAACTGGAAACTATCGTTTGAGGGTCAACGATTGAAGGAGGATGTTAATTATAAGGGGGCACCGTACGTTTGCATGCAAGCCACACCTATCAAGCGCGCTTTTCAGAGGAGTGCCCACACAACCCATTGCATAATCACGCACCCCACAGAGCCATAGACACAAACGATCCTACTAGCAGCACTCCAATGTAAGGTCCCAAATCCACTGCCGGACGAAAGATCGAATCCATGGTTTGGCCAGCGTTGGCCATACTCGCAGCAAGCCGCCAGGGAGGTGGGTGGAAGGAAAGGGAACAAGGTGTAACGCTCGTACCTCATGGGAATCTCGTCGATTGAAATAGCCATGGACGTGAAAAGCTACCCGTTTCAGTCTTCTTGATAACGAGAAGCCTGATGTCGAAATTCCGACCAAAGAAGGGCAAATGTCAAGGATCATGAGGATTGGCAACGGAATTCTGTGCACTTGCGGCATCTAGTGACAGCGTCGGCCTGCCCACAGCGAATAGGGAGGAGGACGAAAGTCCGGTCAACCCGAACTTTTGGTGGAACAGACAAAGTGGAGCGTTATCTTTGTTCGAATGTCCGCGTCTGCGACCAATTGAGATGAAAACGCTAGATGATTTACGAAATGTTTGATCATGAGGGTCAAATCACTGATCTTCTCTCATCACTTTGAGCACAGGGCGGCAAGGCATGGAGCGTCCAGAGGGCACGCGCAGACCAGAGAGGGTTAGCACCTTCCACACCTTCCGACTTCGTTGGCGACAAATCCCTCACCGAAGTAACTTAGACTGTTTCGGATTGCCACCATTGGCCAGCAAGAATTTGAGTTTGAAGTCGAAGCGGTGACACCGGATGTGGAACGTCACTATGGTAGAGAAAGGCATCTGTCAGAGCAGGCACGATGCACTTGTCGAAAATATCTAGGTGATCTTGCTGTCAGTGCTGGTGACACCTTTAACCAACCTTAACTGCCACAGCACTGGCAAGCAAACGATAACGAATGGTCGTTAGGCATTTCCACTTTTCAGCTTGAATTTTGCGTGAAGAAATGAGTAGCTTTGGCCTGGGGACTTGCCTTTGTTGGATTTTGGTGAACGTAGAGTAGTAGACTGACATTGTGCTGGGCACAATCATGGTGTTTGGTGGTTTGGTTAGAGTGCCTGCCACACAGATCGGCGTTTCGGATTGAATGATTGTCGCATGTCGGCGCCTGATGTTTGGTAATTGCCTTGGGACCAAGCAGAGCGTGCCGCCCATCTTGCCGCTCCCCCGAGCGATGTACCAACAAATCCAGTCTCACTCGACAGCCTGAAATATGGCTATCTGGTTGGCATCTCGGGGTCCCAAACCGTTCCCTCAGCTAAAGCACAATAACGTCTAATGTTGACCGTTTCCGTTGGGACGAAGCAGCTATGTAGATGGCCCTCGTTTTCGAGCTGGGGTGTGGTATTGGCGGGAGTACTGATACATGTGCATTTCTATGGCAGGCGCATTAAGAGTCGTAAAGTAGGTATAGATGCGAGGCAAAGCGGAAGAGTGAGGAACGATGCAGAGCGATTACGATCGACCTAGGCGGAAGTATTGGAACGCAAAAGTAAGGGCAAGCGTCCCAGCTGCCACTGCCACTGCTGCAACAGGATTCGACAGCACATCGAATTTCGTCGGTGCTGCGGCTTCGGCAAGATAGTGGCGTGCAAAAAGGTCGTTTTGGATCCAGACAATCTGAAAATAGGCGATTGAATATAAACGGGTCGGGACGGAGATTAACAACGAGAATCACTAACCTTATTGAGTGCTCTTAGCACCACAGTTTTTGTTTCGTTGTCCAAGTCGGGATGTGTCAAGACGGCGTTGACGACGATGTCTTCGACGTATCCCAAGAGGATACCACAGTGAATGTATTCCACCCGAAGTGGGGGTTTCTTTTCACTGGAAGAATGATGTCATCAGCTTGGCACTAACATGCAACGAGAAAGAGAAAGAAGCGTACCGATGGGCGAATCCCATGTGTCCCGTATGCATCAGCCCGACCTTGTCCAGGTACTCCCACGAAGCCATCTTGTCGTAGTCCATGGTGACAAGCTTGACTAGATAGCGGGCGAGGAAGTCCTTGCGGAATTTGATCTGCGGATGATCGGCGGACAGGTCTGATAGCTTTGTCGGAATCGCGCCTTGGTAGCCGGTTTGTCGAGGAACGAAGGCTTTGGCGGTCACGCTGAATGACAAGAGTTTCTCGTAGACCGTATCGACGATAATTGGGACGAGGGGTGCGACTACAGGTTTAGCAGCATGTAGTGCTGCTGCATCTTCGGCAGTAAATCCGACGAACTCCTTGAGATATTCGACCCGAGCGGGAAGGTCGTTCAAAGAAGCTTCGTTGATGATCTGCATGGTGGGTAGAAGAGATGTGGAGAATGCGGGGTCCGGTGGACTGATGAGCTTCCACCACTCATCAAGACCTTATAAACATGTCGGGTATAGAGTTTTTGACTTGACATGGGGAAAGGTAAGGGATCAATTCGGGCGCAGAATGTCACATCTCGGTCAGCCTGGAAGCCTGGGCGCTTCGCAAATTGTAAGCACCTTGATTTTTTGCGAGTCGGAGGTGATAGATCGCCATAGACTACGGAAATTACGCAGTGCGATTGAGCACGTGAGGAACTTCGGTATAGAAAAGATCCCAAGTATCTCAAGCATAATGCTACGCAGAAGAGAGATTACAAAGAGTAGCAGAGGCCTTGCGGCCGGGTAGGTGGTCTGGAAGTTGCAGTTGGATGCTGGCTGGACCGTGTCGTCAGTGTTACTCATCAACGGATCAATCCGACACTGCTTTTTCCCAGGTTCTTCCGAGCCAATTGCGGTCCCCGGATTGGAAGGTCTAGACCCCACTTTGGACTAGACCATTTATTCAATCGAAATTTCGGAAATCCTACTGGTCAGAATCAAGGCGAGACTCGGTCCTTGGATGGAAGGAGTGAAAGGAAATCCTTCAGAGAGCCGAGGCTAGTCGACGGGGCAAATCAGGCACGTTGGTACGGGTCCTTTGATGAGCTTGCGCACAACTTGCACAAGGTGACCACAGAAGTCGTAAGCTCCGTTGTGACCGATGGGATCGATACTTAGGTGTAGGACTAAGCTGTGGACGTAAGCGGAGGTGTTGGATCATCTACAACCGTTGTCGAAAGCTGATACCAACAAAGAGATACATATGTCGGAACTTCACGGATTTTGAGAGGAAAACCAGTACCGGTTTAGGTAGTTGGACAACGTGAACTTGAAGCAGCAGCTACCAACCCTAGTTATTTAATACTACCCCGTTCTCATCCGTTAATTGATATCGTCAGTGCGCATGTCCTGTCCAACGGCCCTACCATCCGTATTCCATGCTTTCCCACTATGAATCGTTATTCGCAAACACGTTCCCGTATCATTCTCCCCTCCTAGTCGGAAGCAAGATTCGGAAACAACATTCGGGTGGTTGCTCGATGGACTGCCAAGATGAGCTCACTTTACACTCACTGACCAGTGACGGTCGACTGTCCTTCAAAATCCCTCTTTAAGACTACACTCCTCAAGCAGCCTCCCCATCTCGCCATCACACATCATACCCCGGACTCAAACCAAATGCATGTGGGGACGATTAAGAACGGAAACTCACTTTGAAATGGAACCCCAGACTATCATGGACACCTCTCATACACAGTGGAGCGAGAAGACCTACTGAGCGTTCGCTTTTGCCGATAGAGGCGGAAACGTGAAAGGCAGTGAGTGAGTGATTCGGAAGGATGTAAGTAGTAGATCCGACGGAAGGAATGTAAACCAACGAGCGACAAATGAGTAGGCCTTGTAGTAATAGTATCAACGACGAACGACCAAACTCCTATGGAAGCCCACCTTCACCTGTACACTAGTACTATCAGAAGTCTTGGAATGCAGAGAGACGACAGGTCAGCGGAACGGTCTACGATGGGCATAAAGTTCCAATGACGAACCACATTCTTCGCTTGATGATCAGAGAAGGAGAAGAGGGACGTACGTAACTACTATCCAGCAAGTGGCGAGTCAACAAGCTTCGTGTCAAGAGAAGTCCGTAGCGTCATAAGTAATTCCAGACCCACAGACTAGACCCAACCCATAGTCAATCAAGAAAACTCGTCAATGTCGTCATTACCATAAAAGAATCTAATAATACAAGAGTCAAGAAACGGGTGGGTACCAACAACCCCCTCCAAAGATGAAATTACGCCTCCTCCTTCCGATCGACGGAGTCCGTCTTGATTGAGTGCACGTCCTGCTGCTCCAAGGCTGAAAGAGAAGTTGTGGTTGAATGAGAATAGTAAACTTGAACGTAGGCCAAGTAGAAAACGCACCTTTCTGCCTCTCGATATTAGCATTCCGAGCTTCAGCCGTAACAGCCCCAAAGACGACGTCCATCTCTTCCAAACTACGTCCCTTGGTCTCAGGAATCAAGCTACACATCAAGTCAAGTTATCACGTCAGCACCAAGAAAAGCACCAGAGGGAAAGGGAACAAGATACGTACATGGAGAAGAGACCCATAGCCCCGATGTTGACGGCACCAAACATGAAGAAAATCTTGTACCCCAAATCCGTGAGCATCTGCGGTGTGACTTTGCTAACCACAAAGTCTATCGATCGAAAAAAGGTAGGTCAGCTTGACGTCAGACAGGGAGATATACGTTGTTGGTACTTACTCCATAGCCATTGAGACGCACTAGCCGTCGCCAAACCGTAATGACGAGTCCTCGTTGGGAAGATATCAGATACATACACCCATGGGAGCGGACCTACGATCAGATATAGGTTATAATTAGCGATCACGCACGTTAAGATAACAAGGTCGAACACAAGAACAAAAACACATACCCCACCCCATCGAATAGAAGCAAACGTAGATGTACAACATCCCCGCCATAGCCTGCGCAGCGGGAGAAGGCGCCGGCGCAGCCACGTTGGCATCCGTAGAAGGTGGCGGGTGCGTCTTCAAAATAGCTCCAATGATAAAGAACAGCGAGCCCATTCCAATGGCCGAGATGAAGAGTGAGAGTCTGCGACCTAGAGTTTCGACACCGAAGAAGATGAAGATGGCGGTGGCGACGACCTTGACGATTCCTATCACAATTAAGATAAGATGAGATGAGAACCCACTGGCAGGGTCCACTGAGATATGGGGCTCTTACCATAGACACCACTAGCCAAGAGAGAGTTCTTCCGCGAAGTGTAGCCGATGGACGCAAAGATCTGAGGAGCGTAGTAGCTAGAAGGACCCGTCAGCCGCCAAAAATCGCCAATACCGACAACCACACCAAAACATACTTGACAGAGTTCTGACCAGCCCATTGCTGAAGGACAAAAATGAAAAACGCAATGAAGAACCGAACAAAATTCCCCTTCCCCAAAAACGCCTCCTTCCAATTGAGCCCATCACGTGCTGCGTTCTCTTCCTCAATCGCAGCCTGGATCTCCGCCATCTCAGCCAAGACATCCGGGTCCGAAGTGCTCGTTCGGCGTAGGTGAGCCAGATTCTTCAGTGCTTCGTCTTGCTTCCCGACTGAGGCTAGCCATCGAGGGGACTCCTATACGATGCGATCCAAGGCGGGCCGGGTATGATTAGCCTGGCTCCGAGAGCACAACACGGATATCATACCTGAACGGTCAGGAGACCCAAGGCCATGATGCCCGCAGGCACCAATTGCAACCCGAACGGAATTCTCCACACGTTAACGCCAGTGGGGACGTGCGCACCAATAGCGTCTGATTATGGTGGTTAGTCGTTTGCACGCGAGCGTATGTAAAGTAACAATTGCTTCCTTACAGTTCACAAAGTACGAGATCATCACACCGATGGCGACCTAAAGGTTAAATCAAGTTAACCGGTCAGACAACTAAAGTTGCAGACGAGAAAAAAAAGAGACTTGCCATGATTTGGAAGAGACCCGTAATCCTTCCTCGAACTTCCTTTGGAGCGCATTCGGAAACGTATGCAGGTGCGACGGCGGAGATGGCACCAATACCGTAACCAGCCAACACTCGTCCGGCGTAGATCAGAGGTAAACCGTGGGGTGGTCCGCTTGCGATGGTAGTGAGGATCTAGCGTGCTCGTCGTATCAGAAAAGCGAGCGATGAGATAATAATATTACACGTACAGCTCCGACAGAGAAGATGACGGAGAACGCAAAGAGCGTCCACTTTCGCCCAATTTTCGCTACATTCGCAAAAAGTCAGTCCACACAGAATCAGTCGGTTATGACGTCCAACAAAAACGGGCTCGGCATTAAAAGAGCTTCTCTTCTTCCGACCGAAGAGGAACCATGCTGAGAAGCATCACATATGAACAAGGTGGAGTCGGCCGAGAATACTCCAGGTTGCGGGGAACGTGGATGGGAGACCAAAAAAACGTGGAGAAATGGACGAATGGATGGGGTACTCACATGAGACAGGGGCGCTGCTCAGTGCACCAAAGAACGCTCCTGCTTGCAAGACGGCGACGACGTTTCCGGAAACATTGTTAATCTTCTTCTGGTCCTTGACACCATCCGCGTCGATCATTCCAAAGGTCAGTTGGAAGTACCGGGCGCTGACGACACCACCTCTGAATAGCGGTCAGATATAATGAATGGTATCAGGAGACGCGGGATGGAAGTGACTTACCCGATACCGCTATGAACGAAACGATCCGAACAGGGTCAGTCCAGAACGAAGCGTGACGACGGGGAACGACGGGACCCACGTATCATAACCGAAGAGTACGATACCCCAGTATACGATGAAAGCCAACCCTAAAGGAAAAGAACGACCCTCAGAGCAAGTTCTGCAGGTAAGGCGGAGTAAGAGGACGAACAGTATACCCTGATGTTTCGGAACAGTCCCTGTTTAGAAGTATTCCCTAGAGCCATTTTTGACGGCCGTCCTCAGTCCAAAGGTATAAGGAGAGGAGAGAGGCTTTTCGAGAGCTGAGCTGGAATAACTCGGGAAAAAGAGAAGGGGATCGGCCTAGGAAGAACCATTGGTAAATGGGCAGCTATATGTACCCCCAGCCCATTATGGCCAAGTACAAAGTCAATCGAACGGCCCTCCTAGGACCGCGGGCCGCTTCTTTTCGCATGGGGTGACAGGTAAACTCGAATTCCTCGCGGGTCGTTCACGAGATTCTCGATGCTGGGAACCAAGTCTGTCCAAATTCTGAGCTTTTCGGACAACTGTTTGGGGTAGGTTAGGTGAGGTTAGGTGAGGCCTAAAGATAGGGCTTGGTGCGTGACCGATGAAACATGGAATGGAGCGGCCCTGCTTTGATGAACATTGCAGAGCGGTGCTCACAAGGAGATAGAACGAGAATCATGCTGGTGGTGTACGGTGGTGGATCGAACGGAGAAAGGGTGCAGAGGGAATCATGGGTTCATTAGGCGGGCCGGATCACGGCAGCCAGCGGACCGCCTGAGACTCCCCGCATCGCGCCCAGCAACGGGAGTTTCTTCGGCTGTTGGACGGAAACAATCCAAAGCCAAAGCACTGACCCTGACGGATACTCACCACCATCACATTATAGAGCGAGCCAAATCCCATTCACGATCACAGCACAAAGAAATCCAAATGTGATGAGCTGCGCCGCGACATTGTATGTCAATCTGAAAGAAAGACATGATTGATCGCGTCGCGACGCGTTTGTCAAAGCTCTTTCATGAATCCGTGGCTTTGTGACCATCGGTCGTTTGCCAATCCTTAAAAATCTGGCCACTCTGTGCTCCTCTAGATATTCTCGACCACCCACATCCCTCCCTCCCCAGCCATGAGCCTTGCGATCCGCAACCCCACTATGCCCCGTGCACTCCAGGTCCCCGAGCTCGCTGACATGATCATCAGCGAAATGGACAAAGGGACCTTGACCAAGATCGCGAGGGTCTGCAAAGGCTGGTCTGCGATTGCGTTGGCCTACCTTTGGGAGTCGCTCAGCGACCTTTTCCCTTTGTTCAAGCTGCTCGCACCGAACGGCTTCGAGCTGAAAGACAACAAACTAGTACGTGATCATCTCTCTCTCCCCCGTAGTAGTCTGCTAACCACCGTCCGATTAGGTATTCAAAGATCTCCCTAATGAAAGCAACTGGCGTCGATTCTGCGAATACAGCAACCGCGTCAAATCCCTCACAGTCGACGATACCGATGAACGCTACACCCACCTTTTCGACACCTTTGCCCGTCTCCGACCTTTCCACCTCGGCCAGAACGGTAACCTCTTCCCCTCGCTCCGGACGTTGGAATGGAAAGGGCCAAACGAACTGTCGCTCCTGACGCGCAGCGTGCTCTTCATGCAACCCGGTATCCAAACCTTCTCCATCCACCTCCCAGGCACGTACGTCCACACCCGACCCAGCTCCGCGCTGAGGCAGTACATCGAGCACTCCATCGCGCGCATGCCGTACGTCAAGGAACTCACCGTGTCGTTGCAGGGGTACATGGCGATCGTCGAAGCTGCTATCCTCCAGCTCGTCAAGGGGTGGTCAAAGACGCTCGAGACGTTGACGGTCCCGAAATACTGGACTTCGACTGCTCTGGTCGAGGCGCTTTCGTCGCTCCCCCACTTCAACACTTTGAAAGCCTCTCCTGATATTCCGGGGGTGTACGACCCCGCCCGCCGATTCCAGCCCAACATCCCACCCAGTCCCAAATTGTGGCCTGCGTTGGAGATGATAGAGTTGGCTGCACCGTTCCGCGAAGTCATCCAGTTCCTGCAGAAGAATCCGCTTCCGCTCACGTTGACGGCGCTTGTGGTGTATAGTCCGCGTATGGAGTCTCGCGAGACGATTAGGGAGCTGTGTACGGAGATCGCGAAGAGGTGTCCGAACGTTTCGAGTTTGTGCATTGCAAAGTGTTATTCGCGCCCGCTCCAACAACGGTTGCATCCTACACTTGAAGAGTGTCCGTCCATAGACGATTTGCAACCTGTCCTTGACGGGCTAAAGCTTGAAGAACTCGCTTTCTTACATGAGCACCCGCTGGTGTTTAGGGAAGCGAAGGTGGAGGAGGTCGCTACGAAGCTCAAGGATATCATCTTTCTGGAGTTGAACCCCGATCCGGACTATACACCCGTCTCGTTCGACCACCGCGACTTTCCCTCTCTCAAATCCCTCGACATCTTCGGACGGCTCTGTCCCAACCTCAGCAAACTCTCCGTCTACCTCGATAACACCGGTGTGGATCTAAAGGGGATCAAAGATCCCCACCCCCTCCCCGGCTTGGAAGAGCTCATCATTGGGGGGCCCGGACTAGCCGACATAGGCCGCGAAGAGGCTCTACTCTTCCTCAGCAAGATCTTATACGAGGGGTGTACAGTCGAGTCGGGTACTGTGAACCGGGACCGCGGAGTCCCGCTTGCTATTACGCAGCAGAGGCGGGATTTCTGGTTGGGAGTGCATCAGCAGCTCCCGCTGTTGATTAGGGCGAGGGAGGAGGAGGTGAAGGTGATTGAGAGGTTGTATAAGGCGATTCAGAGGTGTGAGAGGGAGATTGAGAGGTGTGGAGGGGATGTTTCGGTTGTTGGGAACCTTGATGAGGATGAGGAGCCTCGGGTGTCGAGTTTGTCCGCTCCGGCGGCGTCTACGCCTCCTCCTGCTGCTGCTGCTGGAGATACAGAGATGGACGTCTGATTTTTCTCCTCCTCATGCTCTGGTGCTTACCAACGTCTCAGTTTATCGTTCTTTGGTATTATTTAACTCTGGAAGGGTCTTCATTTACTCCAACATTTCGTTCATCTTCGTCATAAAAGTTCCCTTCTCACGACAACTTAACGCTTGCACTACATCATATGCATTTTATCTCACCCTACTACTTACTTACTTACCACTCTAAACACATACTCTATATATTGTAATCAGTTCCTTCCTTCCCTTCTGCACTGTACGATAGATAAGTAGACTCATCACGACTTCTTACGACCAGACTCACTTCAATCGTTTCCTTGGACAATGTAAACTTTTATGTGTGTAATACCAGATCCTATCCAATATACCAGCTACTGGCAGTCTCCCTAGTTCCAGGAGATACTTAATTACGGACGCACCTACACCGTGGATGTGGGCAGCGTGTAGCCTCGGCCCAAATTCGAATTGCACCCTCTGTGGGTCGAACTCGCGCGCTTTTTTTGATGGCGTCATATGAAGTGGCTGTGCCCAATCACCAGCTGAGCTCCTTCACTCACCATGCTTGACCTCTCTACACTCCAAAGTGCGCGAAACCAAAAAAACTGGAACCTCAACTCCGCTGTATGTTCAAGGTTCTCGAGGCAACCGTGTGTTTCATGCCTGTCACCGAGCTTCGCGTCGTCTCTGGAGGTCGGAGAGCGTGTTAGGATATTGATCTGGACCTGGCAACGAAATCCAGTCTGCTCCAGGCTCCATCTCATCCGAGCTGGTATATCGACAAGTTACTGTCTATCTCCTTCGTCGGTCCACGCTGCACACTTGCTTAACTCTACTCGGAACCATGAATGACTTGCTGACCGCACCTTTGCTTCGCGTTCTCTGAATCCACCGTCAGGACTCAGGTCAGGAGGTTCGTTCATTTGTCGCCGATTGTTATGGGGATGGGGAGTGCCCATCCGACGACGACGAATTCATCGCGCTCAAAGTTCTCAAAAGACTGACATTCATACTCCACCCTTGATATCGAGCCCCCCGCACTGTTCATGTTATCTCGGTCATTACCTTCTTTCCCTAGAGAATTCGGTGCGGCCAGGCCTTGCCCCTATATCGCAGTCTTCAAACTATCCTGTTTAACTTGCGGTCTTTATCTTGCGGCTCGCCGGAAGTACGGGCAAGGATTGGGAAGGGAAACCTCCCGATTCCAAACTCGAGGCTGTCATGCAGGTGGCGGCCCCCAGTGCTACCATTCCGGAAGAGGTATTTATCAGAAGTGTGTGTATGATATTGCGAGCTTACAAGTGTCATACTCGCCATTCCCTCCATTCCACCTTTTGAAGCGCTGACCTCTATGCGTAAAATGAATGGGTATCTAAGCTCAACGTTTGTTGATCAAGATACAAGTTGCTTGGTAGCACCGTCTCAAAGTCCACGCAGTCCCATTTCTGAAGGGTGCGGGCAAAGTCGTACGTGGTTTTTTCGATTGGTTCTCTGCTTTCGAGCTGGGCATAACGTATTTTCATGATACCCCTCGTCTTTGCTCTACGCCACCTCCTCCCAACTCTAAAGCTACTTTCGTCAGCTGACTCCACTCACATCGGAGTTTCTTCAGGGCTTCTTCCAGAAACCTCCATGCCGTGAACCAGCACCACCACCATGTATATGTCACCGAACGCAGAGGTATCAAGTAGGTCTTTCATGTCAACAATTAGCCTACATGACTACTGACGTCGCTACGCTCTCGTTTCAATGCGCTCTGCCCTTGAGATCGGTGGGTTTTAACAAGACGTTGAGCGCGAGGGGTTGGCTGCGGAGACGTCGGTCGAGTAGGCGAGTGGCTGATGGTCATGTAAATTGCACCCTTCTCTGCCTTCAAGGTTCATGGCCGCCTGGTGAGCGATGTTCCCGCATCATGTACTTATGGAATATCACTGATGTGCACGGACCCATCAATCATCGCCCAGCAATAATCTCCCCTCTAAATTCCTTGAATGGTTTGAACTTCATCTTTCTTCTCTGTCTAGACGTGATTATCTGACACTCGAAGCAAAGAACCATGCCGGCAGGAAAGATCTAAAGGGTGAGGTATCTCGCCGAAACACGCCGACACGGGTCATTCTGTCTTTCAAGACCACTCGCAACTGCCATTGAGGGCAATGCCTATTGGCACATGAGCTAAAAACATCGCGCCACGGCAATGTACGTCTGATATGTCGGGCTGCAAACGGAAAGTGCTCCAGGTATTACCCCTTCAGCACCTAAGATCCTCTTGCCTATATATGAAGTTGATCTGCAGCCTCGGGACCCTGCTCTTGTTCTTCTTCCCCCTCCCCCCTCTCGTATCACAAGGCCTCTCTTCTCTCTACTCTCCTTTAATCCTTACGATTTGCAGCCATGGATTCGAGTCTTAACCCGGCGTTAGGATGTACACCCACGTACGACTTGGGCCCATACACTGGAGCGATTTTCCTTGGGACCTTCTTTAGCATGGCTTTGTGGGGTGCGTCCTGCTCAGATACTCGACGGTTGATTAAATCTCATTAACGTCTAGGTGTTGCGACCATGCAGCTGTGCGTACCAGGCGTTACACAAACCTCTTATCGTAATGACTCCGGCGCTAACACACGGTTATCTGCAGCATCCTTTTCTTCGCCAGGTTCGTGCATTTGACCCGATCGACGACACCCTCTTGTTAAACCGTTGATGGCTTTCCAGTAAATACCCTGGCGATTCATGGCGCTTGAAGACGTTGGTGCTTTGGGTGTGGTAAGTGATCTGCTTCCCAGAAGTCCGTGCGACGGAGACACTCACCCGCTGCTCAGGGCCATGGACACTGTTCATAAAGGCCTCATCATAGCTGGAAGTAAGTCGCCATAATATCTTGGAAATGCTTTGAATATTGATTCTGCCTCGCTCAGACTACAAGGACTTGGTTAGCGGCAGAGTCATCAACCCGACAGGACCGAACAAGTCAGTATATTGAAGCTGCATGATTTTCCCGGTTTCTGACCTAGATCTCTGTTTGCAGGGAGATGATTGTAAGCCTTTCATTCGTCATGCGAATCGGTCTTTTTTTTACCAACAACCCGCACCATACATAGCTCACTCACATTGCCACGGTGAGTAATCCCGAGAATATCATAGACTCAGCCTTGTCATCCTGACGATGCCTGCAGAGCTGGGTCGCTGTCCCTGTTCAACTGTTCTTCATGTATCGCATCTGGAGATGTAGGTCCCGAGTCGGACATTCTTCACTCATGTTCACTCACTCAATTGGGCTTCTTTATTATAGTCCAAAGCCGCATCCGATGGTTCTTCGTCATTCCTCTGGTCAGTGCCATCGTCGTTCATCATCATTCAACGAACTTCGCTTCTAATTGTTTGTGCAACAGGCCCCATGCATCGCGTTCCATTTTGGTGAGCCCGATCCTTGAACACAATGTCCATTCCGTCCTGAACAGATCTCTACAGCCATGGGCTTTGTCCTCACTACTGTCAACTGGATTCGTCATAACAATCCCGAGGCAATCCCAAGATCGGTCATGCTGGTACGTCCATATCTGGCTTGCAAGGTACTTTCGTTTGGAGAGCTAATTATAATTCCCTGGAAAACAAGAATTTGGTGATAGCCAATATGGTAGTAGTAGCAGCAGCGGATGTTCTGCTTGCCATCGGGCTCTGCATCCTCCTCTGGAGCACCTATCGCGAGGTAGTAAGTGGCACAGCCGGAGCCAAATCGTGCGTATGTTCCTTTCGAGCATGGGTATTTGCTGACATGTGCGATTTTGCTCTTAGTGGAGCCTCGATGGTCCAGCGCCTCTTACTGCTTACCATCAACACGGGTATATGGACAGCGCTGTTCGGCCTTATCACAATGGCAACGGTACGTACACCCTGACTTCTCCTTGCAAATGGATCATCTTTCAATCTCATACTTACATCCGTTCACCAGTCCATCAGGTACCCACAGAACCTGATCCATATCGCATTCTGTTTCATCATCTCTCCGGTTTACCTTAACATGCTTCTTGCCAACCTGAACGCCCGATCATTCATCCGCTCGGAAACTGATAAAGTTATCGAATTCAACAAATCCCGAGGTTCATCAAAGTACACCAGTTTCAAGAATATTTCGGTAGGTGCTTTTCTTTCTAACTTGACGTGATCCCGCCTCTCATCGTTTCATCGTGCCATTGACATCAATAGATCCGACCACCGTCGACAGGAACAGTGGATTCTAAGAGCAGCCGCACCCTTGCAGGCTCAAGGAACTCCGCAGAGATTGGTCAATTGAAAATAAAAATTCAGAGTGAGAGCTTTGAGAAGTACGACGACGTCTTGATCGATAGCGCTGTCTTGCCTTCTTCTCCTCGAGCGGTTTAGGAAGGCATCCCAGGGATTGAATTCCAATCTCACATAGTCCCTTTTTTCAAGGCTTTTTTACGTTCGTTATGACTTGATTTGCACCGTACTGTAAGCTACACATATAAACCAAAATGATTCTAGTAATGTACACTTGAATAGCCTGGGTTCTTTAATAGACAGCAATATAATATTCCAGATAACTAGAGTCAGAGCACGAGAACACTTCCCCTTAGAAGATCGCAGCTTAGATGATGATGCACCCATCCGGAACGCCAACTCCCTGCTCCTTCCCGACCCCTTTCGCATTCTTACTCCGCATCTGCCTCAACCCATCCACCACATCCACTCTCACACTCAACTCATCCACCTCTTTCCTTCTCTTCGCAAGCTCCCTCGCTACACGTCCGCCCCACACCCACGATCCTTCCCTCATGGCCACGGCCATCGGCAAGACCTGTTCGTTCATCGCAGTCCATTTGTCGACCCGTGCGCGAACCAGATGATTGAGAAGGGGTGGATAGTAATATCGCGGTGGAGAAAAGGAAGGAGGAATAGGGAGGAAAGGGATGGTGATGCTGCCTGGCTGAATCGTTGAGGGAGATGTGGCCAAATTTGTGTGAGCAATTTGGTTTCCAGGAGGCGCTTTAGGAGTAGGACCTTGAAGCTGATATGGCTCCGCATCTTCGTCGTCTAGCCCTCCATCGTAATATTTCCAGTAATCCTCTTCACCACCCTCAGCTGACGGTCCTTGACCTGGTTCATTGTTGTCCTGTTTCTCTCCTTCCCCTTCTAGTGACACATCCTCCTCCTCCTCCTGATCGTCCTCTAGGACCTGTTGGTCCTCGGATTCTCGCTGTTCCAGCCTCTCCCTTTCTTTCCTCTCCTTCTGTTTGGCCTTCTCGACCTCATAAGGCTCTCCGACATCCCAACTCTCTTCCACAGCCCTACTTGAAGCCATGAACGAGGGCGCCGACGCAGACCACGTCATCCCTGCTTCAATCACCGTCGTGAAGCAGCCCATTTCCGCAGCACCCCGACCAGAGGTCGTCGATGATCCATGATAAGGACGAGATTGGGCAGGGAAGCAGGGAAGGATCTGGGCTAGGAAGACAGGAACGAGGGAGCCTGTGCTCGAATAGTCGAGGCCTGGTGTTGCACTATGACCTGCTTGCGAACGCAACTCGGAAAATTCAATATCGTCTTCCTCGGCCAGACCTAGCCTCACACCCGTCTTGCGTATAAAGTCGAGCTCGTCTTCATACTCTTCTTCCGCTTGCTCCTCGGTGTTGGCTTGCTTCTGGAGGCGAATTCGTGCAGCTTGTACCAAAAGACCTCTTAACCCCTCCTCTTGCTCCTCCTCCTCCTCATCGTCCTGATTCTCTGAGTCTACGTCCAATCCTACATCGCGACCCTCTTGAACCTTCCGTTTCGCCAACGACAAATCGTATCCCGCACCCTCCAGATCGCCAATCTCAACCTCAATGGCACTCACACCCATATTCAACCTCACAAGCGACTTGAACACCGGATACGTATGTGGTATCTCCGGATTCGAGAGTGGACCTGAGAGGTACTGTTGAGCGATGGATCTGGTGTACGTGTCGATAGTAGTGGGGTTGGATTCGGTGTCGGAAAGGTTAGGCTGAGTCGAAGGGGAGGCGTTGGACAGGGATGGCGATGACGAAGTAACGGGAACAGAGGAAGAGGACGTGGATCCCTCATCATCGAATAGAGGCCCGACCAACCCCTTCACACCCCTCGTCGCATCCACGAACAGACCCAACTCCCGCAACTCCGGACAATGCCTTGCGAAAGGGAGGAGCGCAGCCAACGTCAGCGTCGTCCCCCAACGGTGGCTGTTAGTCGAGGGAGTTTGGGATAGGCCGAATGCAGCCATAGGCTCGCAACATAAAGTCAACTTCTCGATGCACCCTCCCCACCTCTGCGCTATCATCTCTACGTCCTCTTGTGACAAGTCCATGGGAAGGTGGTGCGAGATCTCGAATGATTTGAGCGCGAATTTGGGTTCTAGCTTCACTGCTGCTGCTTTCCTTTTCCCTTTCTGGTCGGGTTGGGCACCAGGTTTCGTCGAATCTCCATGTTGCCCTCCTTCTCCCTCCCCCTCTTCTCCAGCACCCACCGGCTCTACGTCCACCACGGGAATCAACTCCAATAGAGGTTCAATCGTCTTCAAACTCAACCTCCCACTAGCATCCCCACTCCTCCTCCTCCCGCTGTCCCCTTCAGGCGCGTACCGCCCAAACAACGCCTCACACCCCGAATTCGGATCCGCACAACACACGATGCCCAACCTCTCCAACCTTGATGGGGCCAGCTGGCCCTGTACATGGTGGTTATAGCAGGATAGAGCGATGGCTCGAATGAAGTCCCCAATTTCTTGCGAGCTGCTTAAGATGCCTGGGGGCGATTCGATGTAGAGGCAGACAAGGTTTTGAGGCCACGTTGGTGGAAGGTTGTTACCGATCGATTTGGGTTGTTTGAGGGGGCTTGGAGGGTTGGACGCTGAGGCGTTCGACGGGTCGAAGGGGGTACGAGGTGCTGTTGAAGCGGTTGGCGGAGGGAAAGACAACAACAACTTCTTCGCCTCGCATATCGGAATCGTCAAACTGAGGTCTGCCAACTTGTTGAAGACCCCCTCGCTTCCTGAATCACAGATGGCCGAGGTACGTCGGAGACAAGAGGACGGACGACGAAGGGGGGAAGCAAAAGGTGAATCCCCATCATCGTCAACGTCATCGTCATCTTCGACCAACTCGATCCCGTATGAACGTACTCTGAGCTTTGCAGAGGCTGAATGCGACGAGGAACGACGCTGGTGGCCGCTGCTCCGACTCCTACGAGATTTCGGACTGGGCCGAACGGGGGATGACGAGGGGCTAGTGGCAGCGACTGGCACCAACATCTGAGCAGCTTCCTCCAATTCCGCTTGTTCTTCACGATCCTCTGCGTTGACGGCGCCCACCCCCTTTTCCAAGTTTTCCTTGCCAACTCGGCCGAACAGTCCACTAAACCATCGCTTCTTGCCTTTAGAGCTGTCCTCGCCTGTGGAATTTAGGGATTCCTGCAAAGCATCCATATCGATCGTGTTCCAACCATCCGGCACACACTTCCCAACACCTACATCCCCTGGCCGTCCCCACCCTACACCTTCATCCCACTCGTGCTCCAGCGTTTCGAGGTTCGGCAAACGAACTAACCGTTCGAGGAGTAAAGCGGAAGTGTAATACCGCGGGAGGGTTATAGATCTGAGTTTCGAGAGCGGAGGGTACTCGCTGCTCGATGAGGAATCGGATCGGAATAGAGTGCACAGTAGAGCGGGGAGGTAGAGCGATGAAGGGATGAAGGAGCTTATACACAAGGTTTGGATGTTTGGCATCCTCCTTGGGATTTCGGAGAGTTGGGTTGCGAGGGTTCGGGTGAGCGTTTTGTTGGGTAACAACACCCTCTCCCCCTCCTCCTTTCCCGTTTCGTTGTACTCTTCCCCTTCCGAAGAGTCCTTGCTGATACCGAATAGCTCTGCCATATCCTCCTCACCAGCTGGGACGTCAGAGTACTCGTACCCATCCAATCCCATTTCGGCGTACATCCCCGCTACTGTTTCGACGCTCACACCTCCATCAACCTTGTACGCTCCGAATACGCTAATCCGGAGCTCCAAACTCCTGATGCCCTCGTGCATGAACACCACTGCGTGGTTCAAAGGGTTATCGGCCCAGGATAGTGAATGTAATTTGGGTAGGACGGCGAGGCGCGGGCGGGTGACTGCGATGGCGTTCAGTGCACTTGAGGATAAGCAAGGGCGTGTGTAGATGAGGTGTTTGACGCGCCGGGAATAGATGTCGAAGCGGGACCACGAAGTAGGGGTGGGAGTTGCTCTGAACGACTTTAATGCAACAGCACGATTAGGATGGTGAAGACAATAGATAGTATGAGTGAAAAACATACATATAATTCGAATTCCCGTCTTCTTACACGTTTTGCCCTTGGATGCTGAGGATCCGGAGCGCTTTCAACGCCCTGTTCCGCCTCGGTGTCGTTGTCGTCCCCAGGGAGTTCGAGAAAAGCCTTGACGCCAGCTTTCCACCACTTTGGAACTCTTCCCTTCCCTCTCTCCTCCAAACATAGTCCTCGGAGTTTCCTCAGCCTGTAGCTGCTCGGTTCAACCAACTTGGAGCCCCAAGCCCCATCTAAGAGCGCGAACAACCGTTCAGGCCGATCAACGACGCGCCAAAGCACGTCCAACGCGACAGAGCTCCAGGTTTTACAAACCAGAGCATTGTTTAGGTTATACGAAGGGTGGTTAAGCCCCGAATCCGATACCAATGGCCTTCTTGTATCAAATAACGGTGGTTTGAAGAGACCAGATAATTGTCTATGAACTGGGAGGTGGCAGTGGCATGGCGCTTGGTCGGGCCCTTTTTCGTCTTCTTCGTCATCCCCAACCCGCATCCGTTCCTTTCCCTTCCATGGTAGATTTTGGAAGCCTTGGTCGTGGCACTCCCCGTCTAAGTGATCATCGTTCGGTGCATTCGAAACGAGTGGAATGGCGAAAGGCGAAGGTAGGCTGAGGGTAAGCACGGACGTGGAATCGTCCAACGTGCATTGGGTACACGAGCAGGTGCATTTCACAATTGAACTTGAGTCGAGTAAAAGTTTGTTTCGTGCTATTTCTTGCTGCTCCTCTTCGTCTTCCGACCCCCCAGGGGTATGTGCCAAGAACCCAAATATCAACGACAAAAGTTCGGGGCTGGAGAGAACCCTCTGGGATGCTGGCTGATGAAACATTTGTCGCTTCTTCTATTGAAATGAGACTTCAGTTTCTTCATGTTGGACTACAAAGATGATACCTGCCAGTCTGTGCAGCGCCTGAGGCTTCGACGTGAAACGAAACCTCGATTGCCACCTCGAACAGGAAGTCGCCCCAACACGTGGCAAAGCTGTTGCCAATCAGGGACATACAAGCAAAATTACAATGACGACATTGAGTTTTCGAGCGCTATTTGAGTTGTCCGGGGGGGCAAGAGGATATCAGGCCGTGCGTGCAGCGACTCGAGACCAATGCCTAAGAGAAAAGATCTCTGAAGCACTGACCTCTCTTCGAGCCCGCCAACGGTGACAGTGGGCAAAAACTGACCCCTCGTTACTGGAAACGAACAACTTTTTCAACCACTCGAAGTCTCGACTCGAACAGGACTTGCAATGCTCGATTCGCGTGTAACATTACATATCGGAGTAGCTGGCTAGTATTGGCGACAAAGCTGCTGTTATCGTTATCATTATCTGATCAGTGGATTGTGGGCGTCCTGTAAATGCTGTGATCGAAGTGCGCCCACAAGCATTGTCATCCTGTCATTGCACGCAGAGTCTTTCATCCTCCCCCATCGACCACCCAATGCCTCCCAAAGTCAAGAAAGCAAGTGATCTTCTAGCTCGCTTGGCGTCGCTTTTCATCAGTCGAGGCGGCGAAGCCCCCGGAACATCGCAGTCCGACTACCCACCAGCCCCCCCAGCTCCCGACTTTTCACACCCTGAGCACAGCTCTACGCTTCAACGCCCCGAGACTCAGACTCAGAACCATCCATCGAACAGTGACAACGAGACTGTCGTGACTGAACCCTCGATTACCGTCAGCAACGAATTCGAGGCTCCTCTTTCTAGTTCGGCACCACCTCCTCAACAGTCTTACGATTGCTCCTCACCATCCGGCTTCGAGTCCCATAACGGCACAGCCTCGTTTTTCTCGGGGGCAAGTGCATTCCAAGTGAATGAACTGAAAGTAGTCAATATGAATAGTCCAGACGACAAGTCGATCGATGATGGTTCGTCACCTCAGTGCATCAACTGGAAGAGCGTTGATTGATATCAACTCCTACTAACGCAGGCTGGGAGCTGTTGTCAGACAAGATCGCACCCAATGCCCTGCAAGATTCTATGGCTCGGTACGACGCTCCCAAATGCGACGAAGATACTCGCGTTGAGGTCGTCGGCGAGATCATGGAATGGATCCAGGACTGCAACCACCCTCAGCGCTTGTTGTGCATGACAGGGGCCGCCGGTTCGGGGAAATCTGCCTTGCAAGGGACGATAGCTGAACGTTGTGCCCAATCAGATATCCCTTTTGCCGCCTTCTTTTTCTCTTCGACAGACTCCACCAGAAACACCATTTCTTCGATCGTTCCCACCATCGCCTACCAAATAGGGTTAAAACACGACCCCTTCCGACGCTCCGTCGCTGCTGCAGTGAAGCATGACCACCACATTTTCTCTCGGTCATTGAAATCCCAGATGGATGCCCTCATTGTTCGCCCCTTCGAGTGCCTCCAAAGGAGTATACAAATTGGCTCCACCCCCCTCCCTTACACTATTCTCATTGATGGCCTCGACGAGTGTATTGGGGCACTCCATTCCCCAGGCGCTACGGACTGGCGCCTCGACAATGACCAGAGACGCCGCGGCGAAGATCAACAGGATGAGTTATTGACCACCATTAAATCCCGCATCCTCGACAAACACCTCCCTTTCCACATTTTCATTGCCAGCCGACCCGAGTTGGCTATTCACACCGCTCTCGAGCCTGGTGGTTGTCTGCACGGGCTAGCGTACCACATCCGACTCAGCGACCAGTACGACGCTTCGGCGGATATGCGTCGATACCTGCGGCGAAGATTCGATGCGATTGGCTTACGTATCCGCAATCCCGGCTGGTTCACCGAGGCTGACATTGAAATGCTGGTCCGAGCTGGGTCTGGGCAGTTCGTATATGTCGCTACGGTTTGGAGGTACGTTTCACAACCTCGAGGTTCTCCAGCTGAGAGGCTGAAGATAGTCCTCACCTGGAAACCGCACGAAGAGCAAGTGACACGCCCGTTCGCTGCCATTGACGAGCTTTATACCGGCATTTTGTTGGCTGCAAAGGCCGCGTACGAAGCTGTCGACAGTCATCATGGACGTGACTTCCTTTTACTTCTCAAGGCGCAGCATATAGTAGTAATTGAGAGAAGCTTCCGAGCCAGTTTCGCGTTCCGCGATGGCTCTTATAGCTTTTCAGGCTGGGGGTATGGACAAGAACACCTCTCTATGTTACTATGTCTGGAACCCCGGGCCCATGAAACTCTAATTTCGGACCTACGCTCCCTTATAGCGGTGAGAGCCTCACCATACGGCGAAACGCTGCATTATTATCATAAGTCATTCTCCGATTTTTTGACAGAACCAAGTCGGGCAAAGGGGCTATTCGTGCCGGAATCCCGGGTGTGCGCTCACCTCGTACATTGTGGGATGCGGCACATTAGCAATTGTCCTTTGGACATCTTCCGTGCGTGTTGGCTAATTCCTTGTTTGCTAAGCAGTAATAACTCATCGTTTGAGTAGATGTTGGCTATGAAGAGCTCCCCCTCCCAGAGTGCTTGAAGCGCTATGTAGCAAGCCAGGTTGTTGATATCCTCCCTTGGTGGCTCGTCAGCCTAGCCCGGCAAGGGTGTAACATTGATGATGACGTCGTTGACTTCACCCAGAATGGCGGATGGCAGAAAACAGAGCTCTTGCTCCCCATTTGGCTTCCCCGTTGTGGGAGGGGGGAATATGCTTGGGTAATGGCCCTTTGCGCTTCAAGTGAGGACATTCGAGTTAGTTCTTCAATTCCATTGCACGGAGCTAGTGTCTGATAGCGCCCTTGTCTAGGCCCGGAGACCAGAGGTTGCGGCAGTGATGAATCCGTTCCTCGACAAATTAGAAACTGATTCAAAGCAGCTCATGCTACAAGACGATCTGGATCGAGCTGCTAGGAGACAACAGTTGTCCGAGCAAACCGTTCCTGATACTCAATAGTACCCTTCTAGATTCCGAATTGGATGCCGCCGATTGACTTCCTTTGTACATGACCTGTGTTGCAAATTAATTGTCTTCTTCTGACTTGGCTGATCCAAATTAACATCTCAGACGTCATTGAGACACTCGAAACCATCTTCCGTGTGTTTCTCATTCACAGAGGTAGTTATCGCTATTGAAAAGTTTGCGAGTACACCGTCCGATGCAGCGTTGCCTATCTAGTCAACCCGGAACTCACTATTCCTCTAAAATTCCATTGTGTGCTCGTGTCTTTGAACATATTAGCTGAAAGAGGTCTTTGACGTTCTGCCCAAACGCGAAGGTGAAGGAACATCCGCGTTGAAAGTATTGCGTGGATCGCGACTTCCGTCCTGTGAATAATTTAGCGAGTCCGTCCGGAAAACAGTAACACGGGAATTAGGTACATACTGAACGAAGAGGAATTTGTATCCATCCTACGTCGGTCGAGCCGTCAGTGCCTCGCGACATGTAGCCGTCCAAAGAACGATGTGGAACTCACCGCTGCAATGAAGTTCACGAAGATATTGGCGCAGGCGAGAACTACATCGGACGCACCATGAGATCAGAAACATACACCAAGGTCCCGCTCACCTGATAACGAAACGAAATACGACATTCCATCCCGATAGAAGACGCCAATTAGTTCATTGCGTCTCGAGCAACCCCCCACTCCTCCAAGGTATGATCCGGATATCTTCGACTCGCGATCCGCAATCAAGTAGACCATGATCAGCATCACAACTACTTATTTGTTGAGGTTTTTTCTCTTGCTTTCGGAAAGGGAGTTGAATGGGACGAACCTAGGACGCTGGCTAGTGTAGCTGAGAACACGGACCCAAGCCATACGCTCTCTGCATGTGCGGCTATGCAGATGGAAGGAACGATTAGCAGCGGGGATTGCATAACTGATTGAAGCGAGTTTCGTCGTTTGAGGCCATCACAGAAGCATGAAAAACTCAGTACGCACATATCACGGATCGGATGAACTTCATGAAGAAAACGTAGGCTGTACTGTGGATGGCCTGCATAAATTTTGATTATTCAGAAAGCCCGATCGGGACGAAAACGAAGTGATAATGCGGTACTGACGATGAATAGGAATATAAGAAATGCGAGTAGCCTCTTGTTCTTTTCGGAGAAGGCGTAGACTCGGATGTATAAGATGACTGTAAGGAGAAGGTATCTGAGTTCAGTATTCGGTTTGAGCACAAAGCGAATTGGACATACCTTCGGATGTCGTCACGACCAACATGGACGAAACTGGCGAGCATGAGCTACTTAGGTATAAACCCTGGAAACAACAGACTCGCCTGCAGTCAAAATAAACCGGGATCTGCATTGTCCCGGAGTCAACCCTCTCGGAAGTCCGTCTGGAGCCAGTAGCAGTTTAAAATAGAACGGAGTCTAGGAAATCTCGAGTTTCTTGGATTTACTCACACAAATGGGCGAAAATTGTGTGCAGCAAGATGTAGTATCGTAGAAAGAAGAAGACTACTTTCGAAGTGCTTCGAGGTGTGGGCCACATTAACCGGACCTGTGACCCGGGAATTCTTGATCGTCGAGCTGTGAGAATCGAAAGAGAAACACGTACCTCAACCGGGAACGTGTGGAGGAAATCGACCATCTTGAATTCGTTGATAATTGTAAGTCGAGCGCTGTTCACGCGTTTACAGACTAAGAATTTTGCATACCAGAAGGGCAGCTGCGCTCACTCCCTTCGTGGTCTGGATGAGCGCTAGTGTGTTCCACAAGGAGGCGACGCACACACCAGGTACTAGAGACGAGTTTCAGGTACAGCTGGGTGAGTCAGAGTATCTTATTACCCAGAAAGAGAGCTCACATTGACATATTGTGTGATCGTGAGTCCGTGCACAAGCTGCTCCACGGAAAGATTTCGAGTGGACGACATGGAGGCTGGAAATCAACTTGGAGAGTGGGAGCAGGGTGAAAGACCTCAGGACCGCAGTTCGGACTTCTATCGCCTCATTTTTGCTAGTGCTATTAACTGTCGTTTTCCGAGTTGATGTACCGCCGAGATTCAATTCAATGGAGGTGATCTAAGAAACCAGTGATGGCTTCACGGTTACGGAGATGGATGAGGCGAAATTCCCGCCTCGAGATACCGTCTCAGGGTAAGCCTGCGATGTGTACGGAGATGTGTACCTTTTACCAGAGTAGGTGGAGCAGGACAGCCATAGTCTAAGTCCGAGTCGAGCGCCGAGATCAGATCTTATCTCCCATTGTAGATAAGATTAGATATCTCCGAGATCGATTGGCGAAAAAATCCATCAAGCAGCCTCTTTCGGTTTCACCTTCTACCACTTCGTTCACTATTAAAATGGTCCTTACCCACCCTTCAATCGTTGGTCAGTGTCAAGTACACGTTTATTATCCTAGCTGAACTGAAAGAACTGTAGATGGCTGGTTCAGGGAGATTAATTCCCAATGGCAAGGCCAGGCGATGACTCTCAAGGTCAACAAGATCCTGCACGTCGAGAAATCGCTGTACCAGGATGTTCTGGTCTTCGAGTCGGAGACCTATGGAAACGTTCTCATCTTGGACGGAGTTATCCAGTGCACTGAGCGCGATGAGTTCTCGTACGTTGTCTACGGGACAAGGTAGAAAGTAGATGCTAATGCTTTTGCAGATACCAGGAGATGATCGCGCACTTGCCTCTTGCGAGCCATCCGAACCCTAAAAAGGTCTTAGTTATCGGAGGAGGGGATGGTGGTGTCGTTCGTGAAGTTCTCAAGCACGATACCGTCGAGCAGGTTGTTCTGTGCGATATCGACGAGGTGCGAATTAAAGCTGGTATCTGAGGCTGAAACTCACATAACCCATAGGCCGTCATTCGTGTATCCAAGCAATACCTCCCCCACATGTCCAACCTTCTCAACGATCCTCGTGTTACCGTCTTCATTGGGGATGGTTTCAAATTCCTTGCCGATAACGAGTCTACTTACGACGTCATCATTACCGACTCCTCTGATCCCGTCGGACCTGCTGAGTCTCTCTTCCAGAAGCCCTACTTCCAACTTCTTCATGATGCTCTCACTCCTGGAGGGCACATTTCGACCCAGGGAGAATCTCTTTGGATTCACCTTCCTCTTATCAAAGAGCTCCGAACCATGACATCCACTATTTTTTCCACCTCCGAGTACGCTTACACCACCATCCCCACCTACCCATCTGGTCAAATAGGATTTATCGTTGCGGCCAAAGCTCCCGGCCGTGATCTCCGAACGCCCGTTCGTGAGGTCAAAAATACTAGATACTATAGCAAGGCATTGCACTCTACTGCCTTCGTTCTTCCGGAATTTGCTCGTTCCTTGTTGGATGAAGATAAGGATATCCGCCCCAAGTTCGGGCGTGCTCTCCTCGCGCTCGACAACAAGCCTGCTAAGAAGATCTTGCTGCTCGGAAGTGGGTTCGTCGCTCGTCCTTGCGCCGAGTACATCGTCAGGAGGCCCGAGAACGAGTTGACTATCGGTGTGTTTTCCTTACATCCTGCTCGTTCCACTGTTTCTCGGCTTAACTTGCGAAAACCACTGTTTAGCTTGCCGCACTTTGACCAGTGCCCAAGCCCTCGGTGCCGACCTCCCCAACACCACGCCCACCTCTCTCGACGTCAACAATGAAGAGGCTCTCAACAAGGCCGTCGCCGAACACGACCTCGTTATCTCCCTGATTCCTTACACTTACCACGCGCAGGTGATCAAGGCTGCTATCAAGGGCAAGACGCACGTTGTCACTACCAGCTATGTGAGCCCTGCGATGAGAGAGCTCGACCAGGCTGCCAAGGATGCAGGCATCGTCGTCTTCAACGAAATCGGGTTGGATCCCGGTATCGACCACTTGTACGCCGTCAAGACTATCGATGAGGTTCACGCCAAGGGTGGAAAGGTGAATTGTCTCCTGGTGAAGCGCCTGACGTTGTTAACGCGTCTTTTTCCCCCCTAGATCAAGAAATTCCTTTCGTACTGCGGTGGTCTCCCAGCTCCCGAATGCTCCGATAACCCTCTTGGATACAAGTTCAGCTGGTCGTCTCGCGGAGTCCTCCTCGCCCTCCTCAACAACGCGTCTTTCTACGACAACGGTCAAGCGGTGTCTGTTACTGGTAACGAGCTCATGGCTCATGCCAAGCCCTACTATATCACCCCTGCCTTTGCGTTCGTCGCCTACCCCAACAGGGACTCGACGCCGTTCAAGGAGTGGTATGGTATTCCGGAGGCGGAGACTGTCGTTAGGGGAACGTTGAGGTACCAAGGGTTCCCAGAGTTCATCAAGGCCCTCGTCGATATCGGCTTTTTGAACGCTGAGGAGAAGGAGTGGTTGAAGGCGGGTGAGTTGAAGTGGAAGGAGGTTACACAAAAGGCTGTGGGTGCTGATAGTAGCGATGAGAGGTGAGTCCGACAGTCAATCAATCAAATTTACCATGAAGTGCTAACTTTTATCTGTACTCGATATGTAGCGTCCTCGTCGCGAAGATCAAGTCCATCGCCAAGTTCCCCAACGAGTCCGAGGCATCTCGTATCATCTCCGGGCTCAGGTGGATCGGCCTCTTCTCTTCCGACGTCGCGCAAGTGCGCGCTGGAAACTTGCTCGATACCCTCTGCGGAAGGTTGGAGGGGTTGATGAAGTACGAAGAGGGCGAGAGGGACTTGGTGATGCTCCAGCACAAGTTCTACGTTGAGTGGGCTGACGGATCCGAGGTTGGTTTTCCAAATCACGAATATACTTATATACCTAGAGATCTAACGTCCTTTGCTTCTGCGTGCTAGCAAATCCTCACTTCGACACTCGAAGCGTACGGCTCGCCCAAGGGCTACAGCGCTATGGCTCTCACCGTCGGCCTTCCCTGTGGTATCGCCACCCAGCTCGTTCTGGACGGTGTGCTCGCCAAGCCGGGTGTCCAGGCTCCTTATTCCAAGGATGTGTGCGATCCTCTTCGTGAGGCTTTGGAGTTCGAGGGCGTTGGGTTGGTTGAGAAGGCTCTTTGAGTTCAATTGCGCGGTCGTGGATTATTCTCGTGGAGATTTGATGTGTAGAAGAAGAAATGTGAATGTATTGTTATTGTTCCGTTGCTACAAGAATCGATGGGAGGTCTGACAACGCAGGAGCCGCGACACAATCTCGTCGTACCTTGGCCGCACCGTCGGTATCCTCGAGCTCTTTGAATCCAGTACGGGCCAGGTGCCTATATGGTAGCTGATGCTCGCTGGCTAGGTATAACCAACCCGTCATGGGAGCTGGATGGCGGCTGCATTTATGCAGATTTATGCCAGCTGATCACTACCCTTCCGGCAAGGCTCGGTCTCACACTTGATAGAAGAAGTGCAGCATGCACTGGCATTCAGAAACTGGATTCTTTAGCAAGAACCATCTCACCTCGGCCGTTTGAACATGTGGACCCAGCCAACATGGGAACAACCGTTGCCACGGACATCATCTCGTCGCGAACCCTTGGCAAACCATCAAGATACTGCCAGAGCGCTTGAATACAAGTAGAGTCGCAATCACAAGGATTTTTGGTCCATCTCCATCGTTCCTTCCCCTTTCTTCACTGTCCTTACTGAGAGAGGCATGGCAGAAGTAACTAAACCACTCCAGAGGTCATTCCGCCTTTTCAGTGCGCTCCTATTGCTTCTCGGGCTCTTCGCTCCAACAACAGAAGCCCTGTACCTACTCCGAAAACGGTACGTCCCCAACCTATATACCGCATCTCCGAACATAAACCGATCTCTACTAGGGCTACTGTATGCAATGGTCGCGCTGAGCTATGCGACCGACGCTACGGAAACACAACGTTCCTTACAGCCCACAACTCGTTTGCCTTCAGTTCCAATCCTCTTGCTCGTAAGCCTTTGCATCCACCCACGTCCCTATTGTACTGATTGGTTGTCATGCTTCGAATTCTCTCAATAGTGGCCCGAACTCAAGCCGTTGATATCCCATCACAATTGAGGATCGGTGCTCGAGTTCTTCAAGGACAGGCCCACATGTAAGTTCTCTTTCCAGATCACTAGCTCCGTAAACATTGGCCCACGTTTGTGAAAATCGTATAGGCAGAACGGCCAGCTACGCTTTTGTCACACTAGTAAGTGCATATGCCTTCTTCGCACCTCGGCCTGAGCTCACGGATCCTTATTCCTAGGTTGTGTAAGTTGTGATCTCCCCTTGAGAATTCGAGATATTAAATTCACTTCAATCAGGCCCTGTTCGACGGAGGAACGGTTCTCGACTATCTTCGCAAAGTCAAGACCTTCCTCGACGCGAATCCTTATGAGGTCTTCACCTTCATATTCACGAACCCTGGACAGAACTCTGTTCCGGGGGTCTGGAAACCGATTTTCGACCAGGCAGGTGTGTGCACTCCAACGAACGAAAGATTGAATCGGTCTTGATTGATTGTCTGCCACAGGTATCACTCCGATGGCGTACGTACCCCCGACGCGACCCATGAAACGTAACGATTGGCCTACGTTAAGAGAGCTCATCGATACAAACAAACGAGTCATCGTATTCCTGGATGCTGGTGCCGACGGTTCTGCTGGAGGTGTTGTAGACTTTATTTTGCCTCAATTCCCAATGGTGAGACCTCACTCTCTTTTTATCCGGTGTAATTCATTTATCAATGGTCTACTAGATGTGGGAAGACCCCTTCTCGCCTACGGATCCCAACTTCCCTTGCAAAATCGACAGGACAGCTGGACCATTGAGCAACGACGACCACCTCCACCTGATCAACCATAACCTCAACCGAAATATCATCCCATTCGGGTGGGGTACTGTCCTGGTTAGCGATTTCATCAGGGCCCCTCAGACGAATGCTTTGTCCTCGTAAGTCTCGCAACCCGATTCTTCTGAATGCTGATTGACCATACGACGATGACAGAATCATCGCGCATGCGAATGGTTGCGCGCCTCTATCCCGCGGACGTGCACCGAACTATGTGCTGCTCGATTACATCGACGTTGGCGAGGGCATGAAAGCAGTCGATCGGCTGAACGGGTTCTAATCTCAAGTGCTTATGATTCCTTGATACCCCCTTCTCACACATACACTTCACTTGAACGGTCGACCGAATCGGCAAATCCAGTTGGGCTGAAATGGAACCAGTCTGATCTCCTTAAAATACCGCTTTCCTTGGGAGTTTGGACGAATGGATGTGCCGCTAGAAAACAACTTGAATTCTGGGCGGTTACGAAAATCAATCCTTGTGATACATTGCGCGAAAAAAGAGGCAACTCCGGACAGTTGATATTAGATTAGTCGAATTTCTTTCTTCTTCATCATCTCCCTGGCTTCTTTCGCCACACCGTTAAATGCTGGGAGCAGGAGTGACCATGGCAGGACCTGCTCCTCCTCCCGGGACCTGCGTCGTCTTGGGAGGGATGGAATCGCAATCAGGAACCAGATACTCGCTTCCAGGGCCCGAATGGCACACAGTCCAAGGCGGCGTCACAACAGGAAGAGGGTTCGTCGGGAGAGGTGCCGCAGTCGTAAAAGGCGCATCTGTACACTGTGCTTGAGGTATAACGGTTGCTGGAGACGGACCACTCTGCACAGGATTGCAACCTGGAAGGCGGTCGATATCTAGCATAGAGTTGGTTTCGGGGAGTAAGTACCAGGCATCGGAGTAGGGTAGAGACCAGAGAGTACGCACACTGCCCTTCGACGACTTCAGGCACGGTCGCTTGTACCCTGCAATCATTCATCGTATCCATATCTTGGACGGTCAGCTCGGGACAATTCGTTACTATACCATCTCCACCCGTGCAGACGTCCATAGCACGTTGAAGCGAATCGCCTTCCCATCCAAAGACGTAATCCGCGTGTTGTCCAAAGCCTGTACTGAAAACGCGAGTAAACGAAATGAATTAGCCAAGTCGAAAGAAGGAATCATGGGATTGACCTACGGATCACCCATACTGAATACGAATGGCTGTGATCCATCTTCGGGCCAAAGCTCGGGATCGTTGAACGGACGCGTGTCCCAAACGATTTCCATGAAGAGCAAAGGAAGATGCACAGGATGACTGGCAGGGCATTCGACACCGAAGAAAGCACCGGGAGGGTGTGAGACATGGCTCTGACAACCAAACGTGTTCAATAGTCGTCGGTGAAGGGTCCACGATAGAGGGAGTAGCTCACCTCGTGATCCTGACTGTCAAGGTTCACTCCGTCCCAGCACCTAGGTCATACCGCCGATTGAGTTCGTCCTCATCTCTGAGGATCTCCAAAGGCAACGACTCACTGAGGGAAATAGATGTTACTTCTGATCCCACCGGAACACATGGTCTTTGGGAAATCGAAGGTATCTTCGACCGCATACCCTGGTGCGCCAGTGCCGAGACTCAAACCCTCGAAGCATCTGAGCGTAACAGCACGAGTGGCAATATCAGAGGGGTCAAGCGAGTTCTGCCGGAGGTTGGGGTTCCCAACTCGCATTCGGAAACCCTAAAAGGATGTACATGATCAACCGTGATGAGCATCCAAACTGACGAGAGCCGGACGAGAGGGATGTTGACGTACAGGTCTGAACGCAGTAAGCTTCAAATTCGGGATAGGCTGGAAATAGTACACCGTCATCCCGCCATTTTGGAACCCAGGTCCAGTATTGTGGTTCGCCATTTGGGGTACCCTAAGGAAGCTCCCGTTCCTATGTTTGAAGTACATGACAGCCGTCCAGTAGTTTGATTTATCCTCGACGAAGCGGCATGAAGTGCATGAAGCCAGCTTCGGTAGGTCGAGAGATGGGTCCATTGTCAAGTTGAAGCTGCGTGGACGAGATGGTGCAAGGTCAGAATCTGGGTCTGCCTTCTAGAGCCGAGAAAGGCTTACGCATTCTACAATCGGAAGACGGGAGTAATGTCAAAATGACTGCGATGAAGAGGAAACGAAGGAGTTGGACGTACCCCACCAACAATCTGATGCAAGTGGGGGGACACCTCGCCAGGAGTAACAAGCCTACATCCCACGTCATCAGCATCTACGAGCTGTCATGAAAGGGATCGGCAGACATACGGATCGAACCTCTGGGTCACAAGCTGAGAGCAAGGGAATCGAATCAAAGCATGAACGCCACTCACCACCGCCAGCAGAGCGGCGGTTGACAGCAAGGGTTTATGCCACATGGAGAGGTCGTTGTTGAGCTGGAGATGTGATGGACTGGTGAGTGTAGTACTCACGTTAACTCCTGGAGCTGCGTTCTCGTTTATATAGGTATATGGGGTCTTCCTTCGTAGAGCCTTTCGGGAACTGCATGACAAGGATCCAGCCCACCAATTCGAATTCGATTCAGGGAAGGTCGACGGAGTTGTGCCTTGAGGCATTTCTTCTCCAGTCGCATTGGAGCCACGAACTCACCTCATTGGATGGCAAGCTGGGAAGTGAGCGTGCAATATAAATAGTTGAGCAGAAGACGTATGGTGCTTAGATTCGAGCGAAATTCGTCCGTCAATGGGTCATTGAATTTTGCGTCACAGGAAAAGAGTTCATGCGTCAAGGAACGACTTTAGAACACAATATCAATTGAGGCCCAGGGTCTACCTGAGAATAAAAATCAGCGGAAGTACCAAGATCCACGAGGGAACGTACCTAGTCTATACGCCATACATATGTCTAGCGTTCTCTCTCGCTACTTCCATCACACTATCCGCCGTCCAGTCCTCTGTACGGTTGATCACCGTACTCGAAACGAACTCTGCAGTCCATGGTATCATTGCCGTATGGCAAACAGGGAACCTTTTCCCCTTTATCGCGGGCACAGCATCATAGATGTTGGAGGGGACCATGTAGGGTGCATCGGTTTCTAGCAGAATTCGCAGTTTATCCCCAGCCAATGTCTTTACCACCAACCCTGTATTTGCGTTCGTCGAATAGGACACCACGCCGGTTACCCCGATATACAAATTGGGGAACCAATCCAGGAGTTGGGCAGCGAAGTCTGGTGAGTCGGTGAAGCAATGAATGTGGAGTTTGTGCTCTTTAGGAACCAGCTCTTTGAGGATTCGCAAAGTATCCTCTTCGGCTTCCCTGGTATGAATGGTGAGAGGCTTATTCAGCTGCAAAGCGAGCCGAATCTGCTTCTCGAGTACGGCTTGTTGAGTGGGATGTGGGGAAAAGGAATAGTGGTAGTCCAGCCCCATTTCACCGAGGCCAACACAACGGGGGTGGGACGCGGCTTCGATGATGATTTTCTCGATCTCATCGTCATAGTCCTTTGCTTCGTGTGGATGGATCCCAATGACAAACCAATACTCCATATCACCCCACCGGTTCTCGCCTTTGGGCTTTAAAGCCTCGTCAGCGAACTCCTTCCATAACCCACTCTTGATCTGGGTGTGTTCGCACCAAACGTCGACGATAGCCTCAACCCCGCGACCCTCGTACATCACGTTCACGAAATCGTAGACCGTTTCGATCTTGTCTCCAAGGTCATTAACGTCTGCTGTTCTAGTAGCGTAACGGGATTGATACATCTCGAATGTCGACGCAAGGTGAGTGTGTGTGTCGACAACGGGTTTCGATGTCGGCGGGGTTGGGACGAGGAGGGAAGACGAGGGAGGGGTGCTTGGTCCTTTCTTTTTCCCCATTTTCTTTGGCCTATTAACGTGCGCTGCGCAGTAGAATCTTTGGTCGTTTCGTGGCCACCAGACGCTATGATATAAGTGCAAATCCGGACCCGCGACTCGATGACTCTGCTGATGACTCGAGGTTCGTTGATACGCTCCGGTCAGGGATGTAGACCCTAGAGAGCACTGTTAGTTAGCAAATTGGACTTGATTACCGTCGTACCAAGTCTTTGTAGTAAATTGGCCCGTTTGAGTGTCGAGATGAAGTTCATAAGTAGTTTGGTTTCGCCTCTAGCTCACGCGCGAACGTGGTCGGAAATTTCCGACCCTGTACATATCGGGCTATTTTGCCCCTAACACAATTCATGAGCTTTGAGTACTTGCTCTCGCGATACAAACGTCACTTCTCAATTGCGATTTTGATTGCTAGAGATGAAAGATTGTTCGGAAATGATCGGAGCGGGCGAAGACAGGACTCGGAAACGATTCTCATTTGCAGGGCACTACGATCTGAGAGTTTTGGACACTGTTCTCAATCTCGGGTTGAGGGAGTGAGTCCGAGCTTGAATCGGAGTGGGGCGGTTTCTTGGCAATATGAACCATCCCGAGTTCGAGACTTCCATCGACGCTGTTCACAGTACGAGAGTTTTCGAACGTGTGTGTGTCCTTAGACCTGACTGCATCGATCTCCGCGCATTGATAGCCCGCCGAGGTAGTGCCATCCATGAGAGACCTCACAATCTGGTGGCCTTACCTCAGTATCATCCCAGATTGGAGAAGCAGCGCTCGAATTAAGAAGTTACTCACCGAACGATGGCAACTATGGTCCGCCACATTGAGATCGGAAGCTCCTACTGTGGGACAAAATACGGATCTGTTGTTGGTGACTTTGAACTGGATGATCTCGATTGCGTCCCCCCTATCCCTGATATATGGTCTCGCGTTGAGGTTCGCTAGGAGCATGTTTGTGTAAATCGGCGATATCATAAAGCACACCCCAATATGGATGTGATAAGTCGGGAATCGGATGGTCTAGGCGTCGAATGGGCACCAAATTGCACGCTCCTCAATCGCGAATTAGGCATGAAGGGCTATGTCCACGCACCATAGCCATCGTAATGATTCCAAAAGTAGCCGTCAATACTCCTGTGTTGATGCTTAGAAGCATGAGCCGACGAATCATCCGCGATGTTCTGAAGAGACAAATCAATACGTCCCTTAGAAACGAAGGGACGACGTACGATGTGATCATGTTCTCTCCATCTCCAATGCTCACTTTAAGATAGGTTCTCCAGAGGATAGCACATAAGCCGACAGCAAGGATGAAATCCGTCCCCGCCTCGGCTGCTAAATTGGCAATAACCAACGCCTAGAATGACCGAATCAGAGCTGCTCTGACGACCCATGTCACTGGTACAGAAACGATAAATCGCTGACTGCTTACCAGGAGTGTCCTTTTCTCATCGTTTGTTGAGATATTTTTGTTGATCCTATAAAAGATTACCAGCGTCATCGAAGGTTGTCGGGTAGCCGCACGTATGTGAGGGCGGGGAACATGGACAAACCTCAAGTAAGCGTTGGTTACAGCAATTGCCATGGCTGTAGCACATCAACAATTTATCAGAAAGCTGCACCTCGTTGAAGTCTCACCAAAGTGACAGAGAATGGCTGGAACCTTGTCGAAGAATGTCAGTGCTTTCTCCAAAACGGCGAAACGAGGGCACGCACAAGGATGGCCACAAAAATCCATCGAATGGCAGTTCGAACTAGAAAAGAGCGATCGAGGCGCGCGGCGTCCAGTTGAGTCCCCAGCATGAGCATAATTCAACTCAATGAGTACGCACATCGCCAAAGCCTCCATGTGAAGTAGATCTGAATTGGGGTAGACACAAGAACCGTGACGAAGATCACTATCTGTATTTTTCAGTTGTAAACAAGCCGATCTTGCTCTTACCAAGAAAAGACGTGCGTACTATATATTCCCTGGAGAGGTGGATCACGGACGTTCACTAAGCTTCTGGTCGTTCAGGAGAGCTCCATATGCCTACCTTCGCATTGCCAGAGGGTTAATGGTTTGACTGCTAATGACAGCTCGGTAGACTGCGACAATGAACAGTCAGTTGGCTCAAAGTACTTATATTTTGATGAATGGTACGTACCGGCCATCATCATAAGGCATTTTTGCACCGTATCGATTCCACTGGATACAGTGATGGAGGGGATAATTGAAGTCAGATCGGCCGGAGTACTGACCAAAAGGGTCGACGTACATCGTCCAGATAACCTTTTCAGCGGCCAACAGTTGGATAATTAGATACCTTCCTTAGAATTGGAACGACAACCACCTACTAGGGCCTTGATGTATTTACCATCCCCTTGATATGGACTGATAAAATTGTAGAATGAGAAATTAATACGCTCTTTGACGGGCTCAATGGACCTGGACATACTGGAGGAAGAAGTAGAACCTGAATCAGTGGATGGTTACAGCGTCAACACAAGGGGTCTCGTCTATGGGAAGCACTCACCCTTGCACCAAGGCTATCCCTACTCATGCGAAGGCAGGATGAGCCAAAGACCAACTTGAAAGTGGCATACTTGAGTCATAGTTCACGCACCCCACAGCGCCATCGCAACGCAAGTCCCGAGCAGGACCGCGCCTATATAAGGTCCCAAATTATCGTTCGTGAGAGAGAAGGGCTGCTCAACGGGACCCGCCATTTCAATGTGTGAGCGGACAGCCAGGTATGGTAGGTCAGGGATACTTTGAAAGTGGAAATGGGTCTTTTAAGCGCGAGCTAACAAAGCTGCAGGCAGTTGATGTCCAATCTCCTGGTATCGCTCCACAGCCTAAATGAAACACTTTGAAGTGTACAGAAATAGGCTCCAGCGTTTGGTGTCAAAAGTAAATTCAATCGGCTAGCAAGTGGCGAACCGCCATGAGGTTGAGATAGACCGGGAAGACTCCGACTCGGAGTGAGAAATGGACGACCGGCTCACACGGCAGACACCTACAAGACTATGTGGTCGGCTTTGCCATCTCCCTGTCAGCAACGCCCGGCCGGGTTATTCCAGGCGGCAGAATATATCATGAGCTCGAAACAATTCAATGGGGGAAAAATCTATCCGGAGAGTGGTTAGTTGCAGGCTCTGCGTCACGGTGAACCCTGTGATGCTCCATGTACATTGACGTTTGACAATGATCATGGCGCGAGAACGGCCCATTTCCGTTCTCTCGGGATTTTGGAAAACAAGGAGCAAGTGAGGCGAAGACGCAAGGCGCTTCTCCGCGGACTCCGGGCTGCTTCATGTTGGAGTTCAGCCATCCGAGTCAAGTTGTCCCGCCCTCAGTCCTGCCCTGGAGCCTGGTAAAGCTTCAACAGGGCCCAGCTTGGATGGATGTAATACTAAGTTCATCATCGGAAGCTTCTGCCGTGCGGCCAAACACAGATCGGCTGGTGACTTTGAACTGGATGACCTCAATTGCATCCTCCCTATCCCTGGTATATGGTCTTGCGTTGAGGTTCGCTCGGAGTCGGCTCGGAGCATGTTTGTCAAACTTAGCAATAAGTATGGAGGTGACCTCAAAAGTGTGGGACTGTCCAGGATATTCCCTTGTTGATCGATACCATCTCGTCGTTCAACATGGCAGACACACAGCTCCCCATGGCGATGTTTTATCTCTCTACACTCTCTTGCAATCCTACCGTATGCCGTAATGCATCAGTGCCGCCGCGCGAGAGTCAAGTGGAAGATGCTCAACTCCGCAGCATGTCCAAGGTGCTCGAGGCCATGGGCTTTTTTCTGCCTGGAGGAGGTAGGGTCAGGGTGGGTAATTATCGTGAAGACGAAGGTGTAATTATAAGTTGTAGGCTTGGTTCTTTGTACCAGTGTACTACGAAGTTTCATTCAGTAATGTGTTTATGGAAGATGGGAGGTATGATGTTTCGGTGAGTGGGACGAAGAGAGTCAAGCCTCCTGGGAATGCCGAGATGGACGTCTGGTCCCCTCCATTTGATTCTGAAAGACGACGACGGACTTGTTTTTCGTTTCACGCTTCCACTTCGAAATACATCTTATCTTATCTCACCTAGCCGACGGATCAGTCCAAGCTCTTGCTCCGTCAGTGCTCAAAGTCCGAGTCATATGTACCACCACCACCACCACGCCGCCATTCATCATGGCGAACCCACAACTCCCTACGGCGATGCTTTATCTCTCTTCACTCTCTAATCCTCTGGCTGATGCTTCCGTATTCCCTGAAGGTCTGGTACCGCCGCGCGAAACCAATGTGGAGGACCCTCAGCTTCACCGGATGTCCAGGGTGCTCGATGCCATGGTGTATTTTCTGCCTGTCAGCAAAGGCCAGGTGTTCGCACTGTCTCTGGAGGTTGGAGAGCGTGTTAGAATCTATGTGGCTGGGAACGACGGCGACCATTTCCGCCCGGCGTTTGGCCATACGCCCGATGCGATGATCCAGTCCATCTGGGACGCCCTACGCTCCATCGCATCCGAACCGACAAACAACTCCCTCAGGAAGGACTTGGTTGTGTCTCTGTTTGAGCGCCACATACACAAGATGCAGAATCGATTCGAGAAACGGAAGGAACAGTGCCAGCTATTTTTCGAGCTGGCTGACGACCCTGCATTGGTATCCCAGCGGACGCCCGAGAAACAGGAGTTTCTGGAGGTCGCCCATGATATCTTCTATGCCATGTCCTCGTTCTTCGAGTTGCCCGAAGGGGGAAGGAAGGAAGCGCACCTTAACTTGTATCACCACTTGGATGAGGTCCAAACCTACTACTCTAAGAGCAAAAGTGCGTTCAGCAACACCTGGCGAGATTTGGAACTGAAGGTTCGGGAGACACGTATGTACTGGTTTTGTATTGACAGATATCTGCATGCTGACTTTGACCTTGTGCTGCTAGTTACACGCTCTCCGCCCTTTGACCTCGTCCGTTACATCGACAAGTTAGTGTCTCCTTCGGTCCACGCCGCACGCTTGCTCAAGACAGCTCGGAACAAGGTCTTTGAGAAAATTATTCGACTCCCTCTCGACGTCATTGTTGTCCCCACCCATCCTGGACCCTTGCGTTCTCTCGATGCACCGTCAGCTCCGGATATTCAATCGTTCCTCGTCGATTGTTATGGGGAATATACATCCGACGAAGAACCTGTCGTGCTCGAAGTTCTAAAAAGTACGTCGACAGATATCCTACCCAAAATTCTAACACGCCCTGGCTCCCTCGATATCCAACCCCCGCACTGTGAATGTACTCTCGTGCACCACCTTCAGTCCCTCGGGAACTTGGCCAGTCCCTACCCATATATCGCAGTCTCTAAACCATCCTGTTTATCATGCGGCCTTTACCTTGCGGCATGCCGGAATTATGCGGTTCAGAAATCAATCGACGGGCAGGGGTTGGGGAAGGAAAACCTCATCCAGTTCCAAACTCGGGGGTGTCGTGCGGATGTTATTCCCCGACTGGCATTGCCAACTGGGACAGCCACGGCCGACCTGGATACATTTGTTGAGCGGGATATGTTGGACGCGGTGAAGGGGATCGTGAAGGTTATTTTGCGTACGTCAGTCTCCACAGAAAGGATGCGGAGATTGTCCCAGAGTACGGCAGGTTCGGATGGCTCATCTCCAGAAAATGGACCCCGTCCACTTGAAGTTGACAAAGGTAAGGCCTCTTGGAATATGGCATTCGCTAAAGCTGATGAATCGCTCCTACAGATGATACGAAGGCAATGAGTCATTTTCCAAGGCGAAGGCAAAGGAAATGATCCCGGCCCTGCCAGTGCTACCCACCCATCCCGAAGACCAGAAGGTACTATAGATCTGGAGTGTTACCTCAGTCATTCGTCGTCGGAATCACGTAGATTCATATACGTAGTCATTTCCATTGTACTTCATATGTGCGCTACACTAACTTGTCGGTCAAGTTGGAGGGTCGGTGATGTGTGAGATGGGACTCGAAATACCCAAATGGGGGACAAATCTCTCGGGGGAGTGGTCAGTTGCAGGCTCTGCATCACGTTCGAGTACATTGACGTTTGACAATGATCATGGCGCTACAACAACCCATTTCCGTTCTCTCGGGATTTTGGAAAACAAGTAGCAAGTGAGGCGAAGACGCAAGGCGCTTCTCCGGCTGCTTCATGTTGGAACTGATACTAAATTCATGATTGTGTTCCGCTTGGAAATTTACCTTCCATCTCCGTTCCGTCTCGGTGAGTCTGGTTATGATTGATCTCGAGGCTCTGAAATATCTTCGTCGCTGAGCAGGGAATTCCGTTTACAAGTGATCAAAGAGGACGGCTAATTTGCTACGGGAGGTACTTATCACACAACTGGACGTGGTGATAGAAGAAGGGTTTCACGTTCACGAGAGAAGGATGGCATTGATAGATCGGGCTTTGTGAATGACGCACTGGGAACTGATTACGCCAAGCCAATGTCGCGGAATTCGGTCGCGATGGAAGGCTAGAACTCGACAGATCGCAGAAACTTATGTGTGTACTAGTAGAGGCTGCTGAAGACCTTTCTCGGGCCTCTCGGACAAATTCACTTGACTACAAGACGCCCGCAGTGATGATGGTGTTCGAACTCCTTCCCTCACCCCTTCCTCTCTGAGCCAGGGCCCTCTTACACTGTACACATGGAGAATTTCCTTTCATCCTTCTTATTCGCAATCGCATTCTTGACGAAGTTCAAGTGGGACAGATTTCTGCCGTGCGACTTCGACCCAGACCGCGACACAGCAGATTTGCATGGAAAGGTTGCCATTGTAACAGGTGCCAAGTGAGAGTCTTTTCTACGTCTGAGAACCGACTCGTGACCAACCGTTATAGTACTGGGATTGGCTTCGCCACCGCCAAATTCCTTGTGAGGGCCCTATTCTCCTGCTGCTCGATGGCTCCAAGACTGACTGGAATGCTAAATGGAGGCTCGCAAGGGGGCTAGAGTGTATCTTGCATGCAGAGACGAAAGGAAGGCAAGCGAAGCAATCCGAGAGCTTGAGAAGGACGAAAAAATCATCGAGAACGGCGAATTGCGCTTCCTTCGTTTGGATCTGGCGGACTTCGCGTCTGCAAAACGAGCGGGTGCTGAGATCCTCACCAAAGAAGGAAGGCTAGATATTCTCGGTACGTTCACAAGTTCTCTGGACCATTCAATCCAACTCACCTGTGAGCCTAGTGAATAATGCATCTCTGTATGTCACCTCTTGATGAGGCTTCAGATCGAACTGAATGATTGCAGCCTTGTGTCCGAAACACCTGAATACATCAACGGTAAGCGAGGAAGCAGTGGCAAGTTCCAGTAAAGCCTGATTAACGGAATCTCTAATTCAGGAATCCTGGACTACATGGCCGTCAAGTAAGCCACAATCCTGCTTTACCATATTTCGTGTGTCTGATTGCGTTTATAGCCACTTTGGTCCCTTCATATTCACTCAAGCCCTCCTGCCGTTACTCAAGAAGACCAGCTCGCTTCCAGGTAGCGACGTCAGAGTCGTCTTCGTACGTCTCTCTTTGAATTCAGCCTTTCAAATTCGCAATGATTGCTCACAGGGATATAGGTTTCCTCTGATGCCCATAAGAGAGTCCCGCAAACCATACGATTCAAAACTCTCGAAGAGTTGAACGTGGATTACACCTCGGTGTCCTGGGACTACTATGCACGTTACTGTACGTCTTCAAAATCCACTACGTGCTGACATACGTAAATCTGAGGACTCTTTCAGGTGCGAGCAAATTCGCCAATGTGTTGTACGCAAAAGAACTTCAAAGAAGACTAAGCAGGGAGAAAAGCCCGATCTCCGTCTTATCGCTCCATCCAGGCAACGTTAACACCTTCGCTAGCTCAACGCCATGTCCACGTTTTGCTTCCTTGATTATGCCTTGGATTTTCATGAGCCCAGATGTGGGTTCATACACTACTCTTTTTGCGGCTGCTTCGCCTTTGATCAAGGAGCAGCCTGAGGCTTTCAGAGGAGCATATTTGAAACCGATAGCTCAGCTAGGAAAGGCGTCTGATAATGCCGAGAGGGAGGACCTGGGAGCAGAGTTATGGGAGACTACGGAGAACGTCTTAAAGCAGAGTGTGTATCATCATTCGAAACCCACCTTCCACCGCACCCAACTGACGCCGGACATTAGTCGACGCAGGTGACTTGAACTGAGAAGTAACCGGAGTGTCGACTCAGGGGCTGGGTCGGTCTAGCAGGCAAAGAGTAGATTCCAATTGATTATCGACGAAAAAAAGAAAGAAACAGAGATAGAGCCTAACCTATGCAGTCTTACCAAACCAAACAGCCTTAATCCCCTCACAGGCATTGGGAGTACCTTCAAATGCGAATATGAGCTCCTTTCTTGCCCCGGGTTCTATAGAAAGAAGAGCACGTACCAATCGTTCAGCTTCTGGCAGGAAAGCCCAGAAATGCAAGCAGTCGAGCCAGTCCACTTTAGAAGAATCGAATTTGTCAAATGACAGTGCGATGATATTGAATGAAAGGCACTTACACCGAGTCCACCACACTGGAATTAAACAACATCCGTCAGTAGGAAGAAAAAATCAGCTATCGGGCAGGAGATTGAAGCTTACCTGACCGTACTTGGGAATCTGACCTGCGGCAGGAGCAGAAGGGGTCGGGTTGACGACAGTCGTCGTGGTGGGTGTTGGAGCCGCAGTCGTGGTCGGCATAGGCTGAGTGACCACAGGGACTGTAGGCGTAACGTTGGGGTTGGAGCCCGGCACCGTCAAGGTGACAGGAATGGAGTCGCACTTGGGCGCAAGTTGATTGTTATTTGCGCAGACGGGCCAGGGTGGTGTCGCGATGGGGACCGCGACCGTCTGGACAGGGACGTTGGTCATGGTGCTCGGGGCATTGCAGCTATCAATCATCGTCGCAGAGCTGGGTCCATTCTGGATGGGGTTGCAACCGGGGAGACGGTCCAAGTCTTGAAACAAAGAGACAGTGAGCTTCTGAGTGCCGGGTTAAATGTGCAGGAGGGACTCACATGTTCCCTCAGCTTGTTCGGGGATCCCGGTGAACCGCTTGCACTTGTTCATAGCATCCATTCCTTGAACAGTCAAAACTTTGCAGTCGGTTGGAATACCGTTACCGTTCGTGCAAGTGTCCATGGCCCTTTGGAGAGAGTCGCCTTCCCAGGCGAACAAATAGTCGGCATGTTGACCAAAGCCAGTGCTATACAGAAACTGTCAGAAAAGGACGTAAAGATCGAGGGTGTGAGCGTGGCATACGGGTCACCCATGCTGAAAACGAAAGGCTGTCCGCTTGAGGGCCAAAGAGATCGATCGTTGAATGGGCGAGTATCCCAGACGATCTCGAGGAAAAGCAAGGGAAGTCTGACAGGGTGGCTGGAGGGGCAGCTTGTACCGAAGAATCCTCCGTTCGGGTAGGCTACATGGCTCGCATGATCAGCACTATCGTAGTTCTTGCCATCCCAGCACCTGCAAGCAGTTGGGTCAAGGTCGCTCGGAGGTTCAAGTTCGAGAAAACTCACGCAGGGAAGTAGATGTTCGATCGAATACCGCCAGTGCAGGCCTGCTTGGGGAAGTCGAACGTATCGGGACTGTCACCTGGAGTGCTGGATCCAATGTTATCTCCCTGGAAGCAGCGGAAGGTAGTCGCCTTCATTTGTGGTGAATTGCTTGCAATTCCCTGGGCACTGCGCCTCATCGGATTGCCAACGATCATGCGGAAGCCCTGGAATGAAAATTTAGGTCGACTTTCACTTCCCCGGCAATAAGACCCCTCACCTTTCCGAACGCGGTAGTCTTGGCATTATTGGGAGGTTGGAAGTAGTAGACGGTCATGCCACCGTCCTGTAAGCCAGGTCCGGTGTTGTGATTTGCCATTTGGGGAACCTGTCATTCAACAAGTGGTCAGTGCGAGGTAAAGGAGTGTCGAAGAAACCTGAACGCACTCGAATGTAACTTCCGTTCGGATGCTTGAAGTACATGACGGCCGTCCAGTAGTTAGATTTATCTTCAACAAAGCGGCAGGTCGTGCAGGAGGCAATACGAGGAATGTCGAGTGACGGATCCATTGAGATGTTGAAGCTATTAACGATCAGTAGGGCGCAGCGTCACAGATTGAAATTAGGCTTACGCATTCTAGAAAATTACATGAACGGTGAAAAGGGAGAATCAACAAGGAGGCCGACTCTCGTTAGAATGTACTTACCCCTCCTACGATCTGATGCAGATGAGGAGACACAATCCCAGGGGTGACCAAGCTGTACGGGTTCAACGAAACGTAAAGTTAGAGATCCTCGAAAGACTTACGGGTCCAATCGCTCGGCCACGAGCTGAGAGCATGGGAAGCGGAGGAGAGCCAGCGCATGAGGCGCGGCGAGCACGAGCGCTAGGAGAGTTCGACCCCACATTGTTGTCAAACCAGACAGGTTCCTAGGGACAAGGAAAGGAAGCAGAAGCATCGGGGTGCGCTGTGACTTAAATAGCCGCGTTGAATCGCTGGTCAGAAATGGAGACAAATCGACGTACACAAGGAATTGAATTGAAAGATGGGATTCGCGGTGCAGAGAAAGCCAAACTCTAAAATCTCGGAAAGAGGGAATCTCGTCTTCTGTAAAAATACAGTTGACCCTCCGCTCCCATTGGTCGAGAAGAGACACTGACCTCATGCAGGTATACTCTAAATAGACTTGACGTACCATTTTGAGATGCGAGGGTCGGTGTAGCGTCTGAAAAGGAAATTTAAGAAGGGATATTAGGCGATGTTCGTCCGTACGTGCTTCAACTCGACGGAACACGACTTGAGAAGCCAACGGAAGTATATTTCAGGCGGGATAAAGATCCGAGACCTACCAGCCCCGTCATATCAAAGCCATCGACTCTGAGTTTAGGTCATTGGAGTAGCGAGCCCTCAAGCGCCTGAGGCGAGGGACGGGCACTATCCTCAAGCACGGCGTCTGGCTTCGACGCGGAACAATGATGGAGCTAGCCAATAGCATGGCACAGAGACACCCATCGCCCCATTGGAATAAGGCCCTGTTTGAGAGTGTAAATTGCGTCAGCGCAGAGGGTTATCTGAGAGCAGATGTTACCAGTCGTGAGGGTTTTCCTCCAGCTGGTGGAACGCCGCATTCTTTTTGTTTGCGAGTGTTAGGCTTGATTTGTCCCTGTATAGGCTCAACTGCTAGGCGCGCGCTTGGCGCCTGCCCAAATTTGCGTCCTAGTACTTCAGTTCGCAGGCGGCAGAGCTGGGCAAGTCATACCCGGCTGGATTCAGTGATGAACGTGGAAGGATATGCTGGGCTTAGACACCCAATTATCAGCTTATCAGCTGCAGACCTTCAGACGCCGATTGATCAGTTTGAATAAAATTCCAATTTCGAGATGGCTCCGATGAGATACAAGTATTCCAGGACGATGGCTTATTTCTTCTATTTTACATTTGGAGAATTAACATATAGACTACTTTCTCAAGCTTTACGTGAAAGGCGATCGCTAGTTCCTCTCGTCCAAGAAAGAGACTATTTTCCGGGCGCCTCTCAGAGCAATTGCGACCTGTACAGAAAAGAGTGTGTAAGCGGAGATGCTGTAGGAATCAGCAAGCCAGAAGCTCACGCTAGTGAGAGTAGGGTTGCAAGCAGTGGCATCTGGGATGCATCCGTTGCCTCCCACCCAAAGATTCCTAAATCCATGAACCTTCGAGTCAGGATCCGCGACCGAGGTCTTGGAATCTATGCCAATCCGAGTTGTTCCCTGCCAAAGAGAGACACTTCAGCCATGGAGTGCACATGAAAATGTAAAAGGAGATTCCTTACGGTGATATGTAAAGCAAGGCCAGGTTCCTGCAGCGAAAAACGTGAGTGGTGGATCGACAACTTGACAAATAATGGCTGGCGTACCATGAACTGCGGAGTAGAACCAGGGAGGAACGAGCCCAGAGCGTTCGCCACCTCATTCATATCACGCATCATCCTGATTTATCGTGACCAGTTAAACTCCGCAGGAGGGTGAAAGTTGAAAGTGATCGAGTGGGCCCACCTCTGGTCGCGTTCCTCGTCCTCGGGTTGTCTGGCAACTTCAAACTGAATCACAGAGTCTCAGACCGTATTCCAAGCTCCTGAAGAAAGGTTGGGACGAACCGTAGGCTGAGGCATTCCATAAATGTCCGACACTCCGGGCCTCCAATCGCTGAATGGTTCTGGGCGCTTTTCAAAATGAACTCTGTTACCTTTGACAATGTCTTGCTTGCCGAAGAAACGAAGGTCGACAATCACACGAGGGTCGGCCTTTGGCCCGACATCTCCGTAGGAAAATGCATCACGATGAATCTGAACGTGCCAAGGGTATTCCTTGGAGTACGGAATCGTGATCTGGGGCTCAGGATCCCTGAAGGGAATAGGTAGTGGGTCTTTGGGGTGATTCTCCTGGTGCTGCTCAACTTTGGCGGCAAAGCGGGAATCTGTGCGGATGGATTCGACTATGGACTTCTTAAGCACGATCTATCCGGTGGGCGGCAAGGTTAACACACGAAAAAAGAATAAATATCTTGGACATGCCTGGCAGAAAGCGAGCGATTGCTCAGAAAGGTGGCGCCCAAGCGTCGGTGGCGCAATCCCACTATTGAAAAGTACTTGAGGGGTGCCGACAGCGCCGCATGCAATGACATATGCCTGGGCCATTCGATACATCTCAGCGACTCATCGTCAACATCGAAAATGAAAAAGAAACGAACCCTAGCCTTGACAACCTTGTCGGAATTGCTCCTCAAATCTCGGATTTGGGCTCCGCGAACGTGATCGGGTCGTGTGTCGTCGGGGATGAGCCTGGTGAACCGCGTCTCGTCCAAAATTTTGAATCGCTTGGGCTCTTGAAGCGCTCTTTTGAGGACTTGATGGGTACCAGTCCATGTCACATAATCCGGATTGTCCGTCCTACGCTGAACGGCCAACGGGAGGCTGGTGATTCCACGGTCCGGGAACGCCTTCACGAGCGCCTCCTTGACGACTGTGTGCCGAATGGAGTTCTCATATTGGTCGTTGTGCACGTTGAGAAGAACTTTAGCCTCTTCAAGCAAATTGTCGAGGTTGTCGATAGGATTGTCCTTCCTCTCTTCGGCATGGGGCTTGGCTGTCGGAGTCGTAAGAAAGGGTTCGGGTAGCGTTCACGAATACGACTTACGACAGGCACAAGTCCAGTGAGTAGCCATACCACCCACGATTCGAGTAACTGCCGAACCTCTGAGATTTAACCGAGGATCTTGCTCTGGATTGTGTCCCTATCCAAGTTCGTTTGCTCAGGTGTTGAGGACGACGCATTGAAATCCAGACTAACCTCGGTGATCAGGGTGTCGGTAACCTTGGGGGTCCAACCAGTTCCCCCCATCGTCGACATGTGAGTGTCTGAGGGAGGTATAGATATGGGCTGCAGAGCAGCCTTTATGACGTGCACAAACGAATCGATATCTCTCTGGAATCTGAATAAAAGTCAGCCTCGCTCACGGTCAGCAAGGGCTACGACATACTTGACCGTATTCTTCTGGTGCTCGCCAGGAAGAACAGAGTCTTGGGACCCAATTTCCACCATGAGAACCTTGGCATTTGGATGTTTTTCAATGATGGTAGACGCGTAAGTTGCGCTGGATGAGAACTGGGGTGAGTCAAGGGCACGGTGCTAGGAGGTGAAGGAATATTCACGCGATCGGTCCACTGCCAGCGATGCAGACGTCCACATTGTAGATACTGTTGACTTCCTCGAGCGACGTCTCAGCATGTTCCTCCAAATCGGCCAGCTTGGAGAGGAGCACATCATGGCTCAAACGGACGGCGTTCGATGCAGCAGTAGCCATTTGAAAAAGCGTAGACGAGGAGTAGCCCTTGAGAAGGAACTGGGGGCCTTGTAATCCGGCTGCCAGCTTTTATAGCTGGGGTTCAGGCCTTCAAAGTCAGCGCCAAGCCATGGTGACCTCCCTCGTTCATCCTCATAGTTTACTCGTGTCCTTCACTTTTTTGGAAATGGCGACACTATCGGCCATTCCTTGTCGGACGAATCAAGCAAAATGAAGGCAGTTTGAAGTGAGATTCGGCTCACGGGTCGTGGCTTTAGGTAACGCAAAGAACTTGAGGCATCTTCTTGGCCCAATGCTGCTCCAGAAGGGTCCACGATAGCTCAACAATGACCTGAAGATTCATTCCCTGAAGCATTGTGACTGTCAATGACCGAACATTGAGTCTCTGATCCACGAGTACCTTCACAATGGCCTGCCATTAACATGGGTGCTGATCCGCGCCTCCTGACGATTGTCGCAGTGGTACTGCCAGGTGCACTGAAGGCGTAGGCAAACACCCGAACGGCTTGAAAACATACTGGGTATAGGGAAGGAAGATATTCCAAGGTCCCTTTCGAGCGCCACTGGCGGGAGCCCAAGTCCTCGGGAGAAAGGTGGCGAATCAGTGGGGCATGACCGCCTGAATGAATGATTGAACTCCACTGTAAGTCTATGAACGCGTTCTAGAGTTGGAACCAGCTCACGGGTTGTGGGTTCGGGTAAAGCATGAAGGACGGGTCGGTTTCTCTGGTCTGTAGACTTCTAAATAGAAGATCTGGGCTTCCTTGATTCCTGCAGGGCAATGTTGCGATCGGCTTGAGGAGCCAGCCAGAAGGGAAAGGCCAAAATGAACCATTCAACCTTTCACTCACCAATCCAGCACTTCCCGGTACCTCTACCTTCACGCGGGAAAGGATGTGACGAGCAGTACGGCGAAAGACTATCCCGGTAAGACAAGAACGGAAGGTGCAACCTGAGGCCTGATGAGTTGACCTTTCGCTCAGCATTGGCAGGCAGCGACCACCAGAGTGCCACTTAGCGTACACTTGAGCTCTGCCATCCCAGCTCAATGACCTCGATCTTCACTTGGAACCACTTGAGTATGGATCGCTTTGCGTGCAGGGTCCGAGAGATGATTTCGTCAGGACTAGTTGAGTGTGCGTTTTGACGAGCCTCGGTCAGAATTCGGAAACGCCCACGCTCCTGATGTTAATGTCCGTGACACCAAGTAGCTCTAGTTTTAGTTTAGGCTCGAGACCAGCCATTTCTGAGCGTTGCCAATGGCTATTCTTGAAGGAAGGAAATGAACAGAATTCCTCACGCTCACTGTTTTTCCCCTCCCAAAATCCCACCAAGGAAACTGGGGATGAGCTCACCCACATCCGTTGATATTCATAGTGTCAGTCCGGCGAAAACGGCCATTCATTTTGCAGCACTAATGATACACATCAATAAGTCAATGACAAAAGAAAATCAGTACAAGTCAAAGCGACGACAAATAAATTAAAAGTCCAACACAACTGTCCCCTCATCGCACGCATAATAAAAAATCACCCAACATACCCCAACCCAACTCTCAACTTCTGCAAAGCCTCAACAGCTTCCTCAGGTACGCCCACCCCACCCCCCTCCGCACCAAACTGGTGACCCCTCAGCATCGTCGGGGGCGTCGAAACCTGCACGAACCGAACCGCTCTCCACCCCACCGACCTCCACTTCAAGTACGCCCTCAACGCGACGAACCCACCGCCCACAAACGCCTCGGGAGACGAGAAATGCAGGGTATGCAAGTTAGGGAGGACGGGGAGGGGTTGGGAGAGGGCGCTGCAGGTTGAGTCCGATTGGGTGAGGAGGGCGTTTTGTTCCGGGCCTGGAGAAGAGCAGCGAGAAGGGGGAGTAGCGGAAGAGGAGGTGGAAGAGGAGGTGGATGGTAACTCGCGTTGGAGTGGAGGTAAAAGCCGTTTAGCCATCGTAGCTGTAAGGTTAACCAACCTCTCTAGCTTATTAGCCTCAGAGAGCACTTTGACAAGAGCGGGTGGGGCTGAGGGGAGGTGCAGCTCCAATTGGGTCAGCGATGCGAAAGTTGCAGAGCCCAAGGTGAGGAACGAAGATAAGATTGATTCCCACAAGGGAACCATCGTTGTATGTGAATGTGAGCTTGGATGAGCAGAGCTAGGTTGATTCGAAGGAGAGAGGTGGAGCTCGAGCTTCAACGAGGGCGTCCCATCCGAGATACAGATCATCCCCTCGTTCCCTTTCACCGAGAGAAACGACCCCATACCCATCTTGGACGCAACCTCCACTCTACTCGCAAACGTCTTCAAAACAGCATCAACCGCCGGACCCTCCTGCTCCACGCCCGAACATACAATCGACAGTGACACAAAATCCGGGAACTCGAGTCGCTGAAGCATAGCTCCCACAGCCTCAACGCTGCCCTCCAACGTCAATTCTCTGAGAGAAGATAGCTCAACTGGCGAGGAAACCTGCGACTCCTTCGACCGCTTCTGCCTCCTCGGCGTCGAGATCGCGCCCTCCTTCAACACCAACTGTTCGAGCTGTGGCATACCCGACAGGTACCCAAGCCACCGTTCAGCCGTCGGAGCCACACCCATCGCATTAATCTGCGACACCGTCAACGCCTTCAAATTCTCCCTCGAGCCCACAGCCAGGATCTCCGGGCACGGTAAACACCCCCTCAACGAAATCTTCTCCAGGCGTGGTGCATGCCCACAGAAAATGTTCTTGGGCAGCTGCGGGGATGGCAGTGTAGCCGATGCTAAGACCGTAGGCTTGAACGCAACAGAAAGCGTCTCCAACACCTCCGCCGGCTGGTCCACCACACAACTCGACAGCGTCTCCCACCCTCTCTCATCCACAAACACCCTATACGTCCTGATCCTGTCCAGATACTCCAACTCGAGGCCTACGAGCTCAGGGTCCCTCGCGCGTGATACCGGTGTGGTGTTGAGAAGCGGTCGACGAGTGTATTGGTGCGCGTGATGATGATGGTGGAGGCTGCCAATGTTGATAGGTAAAGGGTCGGATCTACGGAACAGTTCCCTAAACCACTGTTTGCGCTTCCAGAGAGGCTTCATAGCGGCATGGGCGGCACCACCGCCACCCCCACTCTCGATTACGGAACCGTAATCTAGTTCCGACTCGAGGAGGTAGAGCCATAGCGAAGGGAGGGAGAGCGATATAGTGCGCCAGAGCGAGTTGACATGGGAGAGGGATAGGATAGTCGACTTGGTGAGGGACCGGCTCTCGAATACGGACGAAGAATCGCTGTAAGTGGACGAAGACGAGGAAGAGAAGGAGTCGGGTTCGTATTCGTCAAACGCAGCTTCGAGGAGGATGGACGCTACAGCGTTCTTAGGGAGTCGCGATACCGCCGACGAACCTGCATCTGTTCTCTGCTTCTTCAACTGCAAACTCCGGAGTTGGGATTCGCTAGTGATGGTTTCGACGGCGACTGGCATCGTGATTCCTATTGAGCCGTGCTAGGCTGGATCCGGACTAGGTCTGGGTGCGAAATCGGGGAAGGTAACAAGTGGGCGAGTGGGGGAGATCGATTCGGTACAAGACTGCTGCCTGGGTCGAACAGTCCGCTTTTAAACTCGTCCTCGGTACGAATATGTCGGTCACTGCCACAGGGCTATTTAGGTCTCCTCGACATGTCGAATGCGGAGAGCACTCGAATCATGGGACCTATAGCGTGCCCAGGGTATCACGAGGGAATTGAGAAGGTGATCTCGTGAACGGGAGGGCATCTCGGTTCACTGCATTCCAACAAAAGTGTGATAGGCAATCGACGCAAGCTCTGTAGGCTATGGCTTAGCCGTTGGCCTGCGCTACGTCGAGTAACCAGCAACCTAAGAAGGGGGGCGATTGAACGTCAATAAAGCTGAGAGCCCGTCTAGAACTGCCTATACGTACGATAGACAACGGAGAAATGGTCTCGACGATTATCACATGCAGGGTCTCCCTCATGGACATGTCGTCATGCTTGGATTCGACCTCCTTCTTTTCGCTGAAGCAACACTCTGCTCCTGCGAAGGATGAGATGGGCTGGCAACAACCTGGCAGGAGCGACGTGGTAGTGGTTCAGGACAAGAGCCATTTTCCCACCATCGAACCGGTTATCTCGCTCAATCTCTGCCCCGCTCAGGCTACCCCATTTCCCGGCCTTTCGTCCATGCATGTCGGAACTCTCGATACAGATACACTGATTTATTTACATCCTTGATTCCTGTTAAGTATCTAGCGGTCATTCATTAAATTGACAGAGCAACTCTTCGACGGTGATCGGCGAAACGTTGTGTCAGAAAGGCTATAGCCCATAAGCCCATTTCGCGATACCCTCGGTATGCGTCATGGTAAGGTTGGTAATCGGGTGCGTCGCGTTCAACCTGTTCTCCTTTCCACCCACGATATGTGCATAGTTGGAGGCACGAGCAGCGTCTTCGTCCCATGACAGTATGGCAGCGTAAGCCTCGCGCCGCAATGCTATGGGAGACGGGTCAATTCCAGTTCCGATGAAAGCTGGGGAGTAACGAACCGGCGTTGAGATCCTTGTCCTCCGAGCTGACTCCCAAGTCAACCTTTCGTTCGTTGAAGGGATTCCAAGCTTCGGAGAGGTTCTTGCATTTGGACGTGGATGGGTAAATGTGATGTTGAGCGGCAGAGAGACCGGATAAGCAATAGAGTGTATGGTATACATCAGGGTTCCTGGAAAGCTCATAAGCATTATAACACAATTGAAAAGGAAAAAACTCACTTTGGCGGCTTATCCCTCAACCCGCCTCCCGGTGCCTGCCCAGCAAGTAAAAGGTACTCTTGCAAAGCCTTGGAATTGAACAATCCATCCTCGACGTCAACCCAGTCCCCATCCCCGATCTTGAGACCTTTAAGAGCCTCTTCCTCCTGGTCGACCACGTCCTCGCTTACGCTCTTCGCATTCTCCAATCCACCAACGCCCAGAGCCTCCAACAACCCAAATGCACCACCGACCCACCACGAGTAGCACCCATCCACAAGCTTATTCGTCCTGCCTTTAAAACCACCCAACTCCGATTCCGTGCCCTGCATAAGCACCAACCACCTCAACAACGCCTTCAAGTCGATCGAGGGCTTGGGTTGCTCAGCGGGTAACAACTTCAAATACGGCTGCAAAAGCACCCAACTCGCCAAAGAGCAAAACGTATACCCTCCATGCGCTTCCCCGAGCGCCGGACGAGGGCTCCCCTCCAGAATCTTTCCGGGGTTGTGGGGATCGTACGACGGGAACGACGCGTTGGAGAAACCGCCTTCGTACGTCTGGCACGAAGCGACGAATTCGGGTGTCCCTGCGATGAGCTCTGGGGTGAGGATATCGAGGAGGGTGGCTACGACCAAGAGGCAGTAGATCCCGCGCACATCCACCTCGGAGTGGTGTGCGACGAGGAACGATCCGTCTTTCTGTTTAAGCGACAGGAAGAAATTGTATATCCCTTTCCTACAACAAATTGAGTTGAGTCGATTGAGTTTCGCGTGCGGGTACAGGTCAAATGTAAGTAAGTAAGGAGCTGACCTATCGATATCTTCCCATCCACCTCCTGGCCCTGGCTTCCCAGCAATAGCCAAAGCACAAACCGACGCGTAGGTCGTGAGCAGGTGCGCAGCTTGGCCTGGCCCGCCCGCAAAACCCCCCGCAGGGTGCTGACACGCCAAAATCTTCTCAACAGCCCTAAGTATAAAATCCAATGAACGTCAGCATCCACCAAAACCCCACGGACGCACACACGCACCTCTGCCGGTTGTCCGGATCCAACACAACGCCCATACAGCTGAACGCCTGCAAGATCCAGAACAAAAGCCACGGCTGGCTGGCGTCCTGGCTGATATAGCGTACAGGAAATCCTTTGATGAGGTGCTTCACCAGGAACTGCATGTGCACTGGCTTGTGCAATGCGAATGGCGATTGGGCTCCATCATCGTCCCCAGGGAGATGCTTCAGCAATATCTCCTCCGTCTCGTGCTGCACATCGGACGTGGGTGTTGGATAACTGTCGAACGGGGTCATCCTGAGCTGTTTCTTCTGCTCCTCTAGTGCCGCCATGGTGTCCTTGAATGTTGTCGTTGTTCAGTGGCAGTAGCAGTGGTTTGGGTACTACTACAACATTAGAATCAGTGTGATGATGATGAAAGGCCGATTAGTATCGAGCTCGACATACCAGATATCACGTCTGTCTCCAAGGACGTGCTTGTTTCTCCCAACCTCGACGCGAGGACGTCGTGGTCTACAGGAAAGCTGGTACAAGACAATAACACTCGCCATGAAACAATGGACCAGGCTGCATAACAAAAGGATCAGTATGTGTCCGGATTTGTTTGTCCCGCCAACGCTGATAAGATAAGATTGCGCGAATAGCATTCGCGATCGGGGAAGAACACCCCTATCTCACGACTCCCTCCAGCCTTCACCGACGTTAGTGTAGCGGATATACGAAGTACTAAGTAAATGACTACGTAGATGGATTTACATGATTCCGACGACGATTGACTGAGGTAACACTCCAGATCTATAGTACCTTCTGGTCTTCGGGAATGGGTACTAGGTAGCATCTCTCGCCCGCACAAAAACACGCCTAACCTCTGTAGGATCGATCGGGAGGATGGGAAACCTCCATCGCAAGAGACACATCGGTCGACGTGTTCTGAGGGTGGCCATTATAATTTAGTTCTCGGAGACCTCCAGTCCCGGGAACGGATCTGGCGTTAGCACCGGAATGTAACTCATTGCCTCAACATCATCTGTAAAATCGACTAGTGAGTTTCAGCGCACACATGCACAATATTCCACCATACCATCGTCAATTAAAAGTGGACGACACCCATCGTCCGAAGACGAATCATACCTCGCTTTATCGACCAAGTCACGCAACACAGCCCTCACGATCCCTTTCACCGCACCCACCATATCCCGCTCGACAAATGTATCCAGATCGGTGGTGGCTGGCCCGGTAGGTAATGCCACTGGGCGAATGTCATCCACACAACACCCTCGAGTTTGATACCGAATGAGGCTTTCCTGGACCCATCCCTGCCCGTCACCCATTGTTTTCTGGGACCCATAGTTCCGGCACGCCGCTTGAAGGTAAAGACCGCAGGATAAACAGGATATTTTGGAGACTGCGATATAGGGGTACGAACTGGCCGAGTTCCCGAGGGATAAAAGGTGGTGCACGAGAGTAGATTCACAATGCGGGGGTTGGATATCAAAGGTGCCAGCGCCAGGGCGTGTTTGGATTTTGTGTAGGATCTCTGTCGACGTCCTTTCAAGAATCTCGAGCACAAAGGGTTGGTGGGCGGATGGGTACTCCCCATAACAATCGGCGAGGAATGAACGTATCTCAGCCTGATCTGATGGAGGGTTCAGAGTGTTTGAAGGTGCAGGATGGGCGGGGACGGGAATGACGTCGAGAGGGAGTCGAATAAGTTTCCGAAAGGCGTTGTTGCGAGTAGTATTGAGCAAGCGTGCGGCGTGGACCGAAGGAGACAATAACTTGTCGATATAACGGACGAGGTCGAAGGACGGAGACGACGGAACTGTAGGAAAATTTCAATGTCAATTCGTCAATACAAGACCTTGAAGACGTGTCCTACATACATTTCATCCGGACCTTCAACTCCAAACTCCACCAGCTGCAGAACACCGTATCCTTGCGCTTAGCATACGAAGTTCGAGCCTCTTCCAAGCGGTAATACAACGCATAATAAGCCTCCTTCCTCTTCTCTTGTGGCAAGTCAAAGAACGTGCACGTATAATGAAAGATATCACGAGCGTCCTTCAGAAACTCGCGGTGCTCTGCCGCGCGCTGGGACACCAACACCGGATCACTAGCCAGCTCGAAAAACAGCTTGCACTGCTCCCTCCGCTTCTCAAACCGACGCTGCATCTTCCCTTGGTGGCGCTCAAACAAATACGCGACCAGTTCCTTCTTGCGAGAGTTCAAGCTCGTCGGTTCGGACAGTACGATCGAGCGCAGACCATCCCAGACGGACTGGATCATCGCATCGGGTGTAGCGCCATTAACACAGGCCGTGCGGAAATGCGCCTCCGAGTCGTCGTTCCCAGCTACGCAAATCGTAACGCGCTCTCCGACACCCAGAGACAGTGCGAATACCTGGCCTTTGCTGACGGGCAGGAAATACACCATGGCATCGAGAACCTTGGACATCCGGTGAAGCTGAGGGTCCTCTACGTTGGTTTCGCGCGGCGGTACCAGACCTTTAGGGAATATAGAAGGATCAGCCAGGGGATTAGAGAGTGAAGAGAGGTAGAGCATCGCCAGAGGGAGTTGTGGGTTCGCCATGATGAATGGCGGCGTGGTGGTGGTGGTACATATGACTCGGACTTTGAGCTCTGACCGGAGCAAGAGTTTGGACTGATCCGTCGGCTAGAAGATAAGATAAGATATATTTCGAAGTGGCAGAGTGAAACGAAAAACAAACCCGTCGTCGTCTTTCAGAGTCGAACGGAAGGAACTAGACGTCAATATTTCAATCTCGGTATCTCCAGGAGGAGGGAAGGTTTGACTCTCCTCATCCCAATCTCCCTGACATTGACACCACATCTTCCATAAACATTACTGAACGAAACTTCGTAGTACACTAGTACAAAGGAACCAAACCTACAACTTATCATATATTATTACACCTCCGGATTCACAACCACCCCACTTACCGACCCTCCTACCCAAAATACTGAACCTCAACATTATGTATCCTATCAGACCTATTCATCTAAAAAACGTCAAACGTCAGCACTCATCCTCTCTCTCTCTCTCTCTCTCTTCTTTTTTTTTTTTTTTGTGTGTGTTTTTTTTTGTGTTTGTGAAAGGAAAATAAAAAAAAAACCACTCACAGAAATCCCCAAAACCCTCTCCTCATCCACCAACACCCCATCATACTGAAAATGCCTCTTGGAAGTATACCCCAAACACGGTAGCTCGGACGTTACGGGCGAATCGAAACATACACCCGCCCGATCGACGGTTTGCGGAAAGTTGAGGCACCAGAGGCGGACGCGCCGGGTTGGAGAGGAGGAGGAGTCTGGTTCGTCTGGTGGTGGTGTTGTCGGAGCGGCACCAGGGTCGTTGGTGTTGGCGGTGTTGGCGGCGGTGTGGGTGGTGGTGTGGGTGGGAGGACTATTATCATCCTCCGAATCCTCCGACTCAAGCCCAGATATCGTACTCCCCATATCAGACTCCGTATCCGAAAAATCAGAGAGATCATCGGCATGTTGGTCCGCATCCCCTCCTGTATCCTTGAGAGGCTCTTTAGACTTCCCGCCTTCGTCCCCTTCGCCGTCGGTGGTGGAGGGTAACGGCGGTAACCCGCGCTCCCAATCCAACACGTCCGTAATCTTCCCATCGATACTTTCGAGCCGCTTGGAGAGTTCCGAATGTTGGAGGAGGAGGTCTTGCACCTGTTCGGGACTGGCTCGGAGGAGCTCGTCCCAGTCGGGTATGGGCGCCGTAGTGGAGGACGAACTTGAACCGCTCGAAGGCTCGCTAGTAGTACTACTCCCAGCGCTGCTGCTGCTACTACTTCCTTCCCCCAGCTCACTAGCAATTTCCGACCCCTTAAGCGCCTTAATCCTCCTCAACTGCACCTCAATCTTCTCCATCCAATCCTTACACCTCTGAAACTCTTTCACAATCTTCGCATTCTGCCTCTCCAACTTCCTCCTCCTCCTCTCCTCCTTCTCCTGAACCCTCCTCATCTTCTCATGCAAATCATACACCGTCCTCTTCACCGTCCACTCGTTAAAATCCAACACGACGATAGGCGACCCCGAGCCTTCGGTGTTACTCGCATGGCTCGAAATGAGCGCGGCGCGTTGTCCGCTCGTGGTGGTGATCCACCTAGTAGGGACGTCGTCTGCTTCCAACCACCTCGTCATCTTGGGTCCCCACTCCTCCCACAGCACAGGTCTAGGCCACAAATCCGAACACGACGGAAAATCAATATCGATCCTCGGCCTCTCCACACCCCCCCTCTCCCTCCTCTCTTTCACAACCCTCAATATGGACTTGCGGTGCACGAAGAAGGAGTAGATGTGGCTGAACCCCAGTGCGATACCGGGGTGCGGACCAGTTTGTAAGGGCTGGATCCGGACGTTGAAGATGATGATAGCTTCTGAAGCTTTGAGTCTGTACGCGCGTTGTTGGCGTTTCGCAATGATACTATCGGGATCTCGCTCATATTTGAGAGGTAGGCTGTGAGCGCCGACGGGGCTGGGCTCTGCGCGGCAGGAAAGGGGGCCAAAGGACCGGCCGGGGGCTAAGAGCGGTAGTTGGAGCACGCAGATGGGGACGGAAGGGGATGGTGCGGAGAGGGATTGGGGGATGTTCCAGATTTCGAGTGCGCCGCGTTGGGTGTTGGGTAGGAGGAGGAGGTGCTCGTCGAGGAAGATGAGGCCCGAGTAGGAGTGGTACGGAGCGACAAACGACTGTCTGAACGTCAGTAACACTGGTCACACAAAGTGTTGTCTGCGCACTCACCATCTTGAGTTGCCCAGTCCGCCATTCGAATATGAAGACTCGGTCTTCAGGTTGAGAGGTATCGATCAACGGGTCCAAGAAATGGGCGAGTATCAAGACGAGGTTCTCGCCCACGATCTCGATCCCGACAGCCGGTCGAGCGTACTTGTTCTTGTAAGCCGAGATCCTCGTCTGCTTTGCGAGGGGATGCGGGAGACCCGTCGAGAATTGCAGAAAATTCAGCGCAATGTCAAACAGGCGAGGTTCATCCGATATTCGAGTGCTAGTGCGAATCAGTATGGTCTGCATAATAATAATGGGAGGGGACACATACGTTGTTACGACGACTACCAAATCGTGCTCGTCGATGCAAAGCCCCATGTCGATGACAGTCTCGCCCATACCAATCCCCTTCCACTTCGGCTGCTCCTCCTCGCTATCCGGGAGAGGGACATATCGTAAATCCAGCCGACGCCTCCCACCAAGCAAGTAAACGCCGCCGGTAAGATCATACACTCCGCTCGTCTCGTGCTCAACCTTGACGTTCGTCGTAAAGATCGGCTTCTGCTTCCTCCACGCAAGCTGAGCTTGAGCGACCTTGGCCGCCTTCTCCGCTGCGCCCAAATAGCAGCTCTTGTTATCCTCCAGACCCGCGAGTTCGAGCGCAATCACGTATTGGATCTCTGCTGTTGAGGTTACGATTGCGTTGAGCTTGAAGCATGTCAGTTTGCATGAGAGGAGGTCGAGGATGGAGAGGTTGCAGAGCGTTTGGATGAGGATCTCGTCTGGGAGAGCTAGAAGCTTTGACATTGTCGTCGTCGTTCAGAATCAACAGTGGTGTGGCGCAGATCGGCCGAGAGCGCAACTCAAATCCCGATCATGTCCGAAAGTGGCGCGCAACAGCAGCCGTGGTGAATTCACTAGCAGCAGATTGCCCACCAACGCCTTATGGTACAGTGGCCGCTCCTTCGGTCAGAAGTAGCATCGTTGCTGTAGAGCATCGCGGCGTCGAACGTCGACCGTTCAACTTCAATTGTCTGCTGTGCTCCAATGAACGATTCTGACCGCTTCCATCTACAGGAGAACTCCAGAGGCTCATGCTTCGAATAAAGATCCGCACAAATTGTCAACAAACTAATGATTCCAAATGGATGCTCGGGAGTCGAGATTGCGACTACGACTTATAAAGTGACGCACCAGAGACGTCGGCAATTAGGAGACCAATTCCTATACCGACAATGCCCAATAAGCATCCCGGCCGCATCGCCAGGACTCTAGTTGGACGGAACCTCCGACTGTACTGCTTTCGCTGCACCTTGATCGCAACAATCGTGGCACTGTGTTTTATCATCACTGAAGAAGGCTTGTCGTCGAATTCAGAAGTCTATTTCCCTGTTTTGGGGTTTACGCTCCTCCATCACCTCGCAAGGTAAGGTGCTCCGACTTGTCGATGTCGCCCTTACGAATATCTGACTGAGTTTGTTAGTGCCGTTGGACCGAGGATAGTACCTCTATTCGTTTGGATGGATATCTTGTTGACTGTCGGAGAACTTGGTGGTTCCGAGGCATTTTGACTCGGGTACCTTACCCCCCCCGTTTTTGCCAAGTAATAACACTGCCGGTGTGCATCACTATTTTCGTTTTCCGCGCTTTGCCTGTCAACCC